>CAUYPK010152574.1:0-12185 GCA_963574355.1 Loris lydekkerianus
GCCCTCCCCCCCCCGCCGCCGGCCCCGCGCCCGTCCCCTCCCCTCCCCTCCCCTCCCCTCCCCTCCCCTCCCCTCTCCCCTCTCCCACAGAGGAAGATAATACTTGTGAACAATACTTTTTCTTCTTAATTGACGTACACCTTTTGATTGTGGAACTGATCAGGAATGAAGTAAATCTATTTATAAGCAGTGAAATCTTTCTAGAACTGGAATCTTTAAAATGCACTGTAGCTATCAGGTCCAATTTACGGCATAGTTATTTATCTGGCTTTCCACCATGGTAAATCCTTTGTAGGATTTATAGCTAGTATTATCTGTTAGGAATGAGTGGCTCTGGGCAATGGAACATTGAGAGTAAATGTAGGGTTATTGACTACAGGAAGAGAAGTTGGCAGATGGGCAGTGTTTTATCTCAGGACATCTCTGCTTGTAATTGATATGCAAATGATTCATCTATAGAGGAGATTTCAGAAAAAAAGCTTTTTTTTTTTTTTTGAGACAGAGTCCCAAGCTGTTGCCCTGGGTAGAGTGCTGTGACATCACAGTTCACAGCAACCTAAAACTCTTGGGTGTAAGCCATTGGTTCTCAACCTTCCTAATGCTGTGGCCCTTAATACAGTTCCTGTGGGTCATGACCTACAGGTTGAGAACTGTTGGCTTGAGCAATTCTCTTGCCTCAGCCTCCAAAGTAGCTGGGACTGTAGGTGCCCGCCACAATGCCTGGGTATTTTTTTTTTTTTTTTTTTGTTGTTGTTGCAGTTGTCGTTGTTTAGCAGGCCTGGGTGGGGTTCAAACCCGCCACCTTTGGTGTATTTACCAGCGCCCTGCCAACTGAGCTACGGGCGCCGCCCAGAAATAAAGCTTTTAATATGTTTTTCTTAGATACTATTTTGTTTTATGGGCCAGGAGTATAAAAGTAGCTTTTTGACAGCGTGGTCCTTAGAATGATACTCCACGTGAGGCAGGAAGAAAAGCAGAAGTAAATTTTGTCCCAGTAACTCTGCACAGATACAAAGGCCGGCCAAGGCATTGTCCAGGTAGTTGCGATAATCTGAAGATAAGTACGAAGTTACTAATTACAACCTCCACTGCAGCAAATATTCCTGTTGTCTATATACCTTTCAGAAAATGTATGTTGTAACCTATTAACTTCCTTGACCTAATGTTGTCTTTGACGATGGGCAGCAGCCATCCTCTAAACTCAGACACCAGCCTAATCTTCCCTGATCCACGAGATTTTCACAGGCACCCAAGCCCAAAGACAGTATAAAATCCTGAAAAGTGTGGGTTGTTGACACTGATAGAGTTGAGAGCCACTGCTGTAAATAACATTAACTAGAACATATTCAGCATGATATAATTGACATTCATCGTACTTGATTCATATATCAGCACTATAAAGTAAGAAGAGTGTACATTCTGATACCACACTGTAGAGTAACAAGGGTGTACCTTCTGATCCTCATCTTAGAAACGAAGAAAATAGGACTTGGAAATTATCTGATTTGCCCAAGATCATACAGCTAGTAAGTGAGCTGAGAGGTGAACTCACTTCCTCTTTTCACTGAACTTTGGTTAACTCTGAGGAAAGATCCAAGTAGTGTTTTCATTCACTCATTCAACAATACTTGGCATTCTATTTGTGAATCCAGCTTTATTTCATTTTCCAATTGGCTTCTAGTCTTTTTATTCTTGATTTGCAGCAGGTCTTTTTTTTTTTTAAGAGACAGAGTTTCATTTTGTAGCCCTCAGTAGAGTACTGTGGCGTCACAGCTCACAGCAACCTCCAGCTCTTGGGCTTAGGCGATGCTCTTGCCTCAGCCTCTGAAGTAGCTGGGACTACAGGCGTCCACCACAACTCCCGGCTATTTTTGTTGTTGTTGTTGTTGTTGTTGTTGTTGTTGCAGTTTGGCTGGGGCTGGGTTTGAACCCAGCACCCTTGTTGTAGGGCCGGCACCCTACTCACTGAGCCACAGGTACTGCCCTGCAGCAGTTCTTTGTACTTCTAGATTTTAATTGTTTGTCAGTTTTGTCCATTGCAAATATATTTGCCTACTTTATTATCTGTTACCTTTAACTATGGCATCCTTTGTTGAACAGAAATTTGTAATTTTAAAGTTGTTGCCTTGTGGTTTTGGTTTTTGAATTTTACGTAAGAAGTTTTTCCCTCTTATTAGGTACCATATATCAAAGATAGTTGTCCTAGACTTTTTCATAATATGTTTGTAGCTTTATCTTTCATGTCAGTATCTTTAATCTGTCAGAAACCCATTAAGGATGTACTTACTTTAAATTTTGATATAAGCTGCCACATCCCCTTCCAGAAATATTGTATGCAATTACATTCCAACCAACAGTGTTTTGAGAACGTTTATCAATATTGTTTTTAATTTCTTTCTTTAAATTTTGCCATACTTAGGGGAAAAAAGTGGTATCTCATTGTTTTAACTGTTGTGGGCCATCATCATCTTTTCATATATTCATTGCCCATTGATATTTCTTTGGCAAGTTAATTAGAAATACATTCTTATTGTTTTTCTTTATTTTTTTCATGGATTTATAGGACCATTTTGTGTGTTATGGCTATAAATGTCTGTATGATTTTTCTCCCAGTCTTTTGACTTTTAACTTTGGTTATGCTATCTTTTGTTATCTATGATTCAGGGCTCTTAAACTTTTTAGGTAGATTATATGGATTGATATTTACCATACTAGAAACTTAGTATAGGAAATTTGAAAAACTTTTAACTATTAAAAATACAATAAGTCTGTTACATGTTAACATATTGTATCAGGCAGGGCTCTATCACAAAAGTGGAACCAGTATAAAGAGACTAATTGCAAAGAAATTGGCATATGCTGTTGTGGGGACTCTCTGAAATCCTCAGGACAGACTGTCAGGAAAGGCCAGGTAGAACTTTCAGGCAGGAGCTATAAATTATAGTCCCTGGGTAGAATTTCTTCTTTTTCAAGGAAGTTTCAGTTCTGCTCTTCAAACCCGTTAAGTTAATTAAGTCAGGCCCACCCAGATGACATAGTCTAATCTCTTACTTAAAGTCAACTGTTTATGGACATTAATGACATCTGCAAAATTCTTTCACACTGATGTACAGACTGTAGCCTAGCCAAGTTGGCCCATGAACTGACCATCACAAACTTTTTTTTATGGAAAATAAATGTATTTTCTAAACTTAAAAAAAATGAGAAAAGAGTGACATTGTTTTACATTTTCAAAAATCTCTTTAATGTATGACCTAATAAAAGTCACCTGGATTCTAATATTTGCTTCTGTATTCAGTCTGCTCAAATATGTTGTTTTCGTTGAAATATGTCAAGATCAGGCTTCACACAGATAAGTAGTTAGAAAATCAAAGAATAATAGTCTTTTCAAATAGTTATACATACTCTTCTTTGCTTATGCACTAAGACTTAAGTAATAATTGCTTGGAGGTTAGTTATATGTAGAATCTGAAATCATATTAATAATTTTTTGTACTGTTACATTAAAATTTATTGATCTTTCTTGCACTTTTAATGGATATTTACCCACACATGATTTTATAATATTATGCTTTTGTCATTTAGAAAATATTGGTTCACTGACTCATGGAGTTCATTTAAATGTTGTCACATTTCATTGTTTAATATGAAAAAAATATTATTCATTAGTATCTCCACTGATCTGAACCAAAGTATTTAAATATTGGGAATCGGTCATGCTTTTTAAAATTCTGATTTTTCATTGAAACCTTGAATTTTATCATTTGCAAAAAAATACTATCACTTGTTTTTCTTGAAGGACCAGGATTACTTTGTTTATTTTTGAGAAAATGTATGCCTTATACTCAGGTCTGAAAATCATAATTTGTCTCTCAATCATTCTTTCAAGTAAAAATGGTCTTTCATGGAAAAAATGACTTGTACAGCTCATAGCTCAAACAATTGTACATGTGTTTTTTTCTTAAGATCATTGGTATACTTCAGAATGTAGCAGAAATACTTTTATTTTGTCAAACAGAATATTAAAAAGATAGCTGTAAAGTGTGTTGGCATCATCATAGCTCACTGTAACCTGAAACTCCGGGGCTCAAGCAGTCCTCCTCCCTCAGCCTCCCAAATAGCTGGGACTACAGGTGCCTGCCACAATGCCCGGCTAATTTTTCTATTTTTAGTAGAGATGGGGGTCTTGCTTTGCTCAGGCTGGTCTAGAACTCCTGAGCTTAAAGGGATGCTCCTGCCTTGGCCTTTCAGAGTATTAGGATTACAGATCTGAGCCACCGCACCCAGCATCCTTTTGTAAGGAATTTATTTTGTTTATATCTTTAAATTTCCCATTCTCTTCTCAGAACTCTTTAACTATTTAGAAATGAAAACACTGTTTTCTTTGTGCTTTTGAGTCTCTAAAGGGAACATAAAATATAGGATAGTTTTGTGTTTACAGCTTTTCCTCAGTGGTCCTTGGATGGTTAAGTACTAGGGCTGGTAAAGTGTCATTTTAAATCAGAGACAGGTACACTCAAAAGAGTTACATTTTAACATTTTAACCAGAAATGTTTGAAATTTCTGGTACTGTTCTCCATGTCTTGTAATACTAATAATGACAGTTATCTCTGTTTCAATGTGTCACTCTCCTGTGCTTGGCCTACTCTAGTATATTAGATTTGTATTTAGAAAATCATTTTTTTTTTTTTTTTTTGTTTACTGAACTACTGAATAGCATTAATTTGTTTTAGTGATATTAACTTTCAAGTTACTAAGGAGCTATTGCATAGCAATATTTGTATAAATTAAGTTTTAATGGAAAAAGCATATTTTTCTGGATTGAGATGTGGAGACTTACTGATATCTGATGATTAGAATGATAATATGTGATATTTGTTCAAATATACCTCTTTCATTCAAGAAAACGAAAACATTCTTCTTATTTACTAAAAATATAGCTGTTAGTCAAAATGTCATTTATTAAAAACAAGTTTAATTTAAAAAAGATAAATCTCAGAGATACTGTTTCTTGCTCAAAATTAGATGAGATCCCTTGCTGGTCTCATGCTCTGACTGCTAACCTGTGTTAGTGCTTAAAAGGGGGAACTTACATTCTACACCTGTATTACTAAGTCTTTTTGCTTATACCTGCTCTATTGATGAGACTTGTGAATTTTTCAAGTAATTCACTACAGTTTCAACAGTGTGGTTTTAAAGATCATTGACTATTTTTGCTAATACTGTGTTTGCCCCCACAGACTGGTTGAGATAGCAGAATCCCGTTTTCCCAGCTATTTTAACACTGAAGAAAAATTACTTTTGACAAGTAGTAAAGTTCATCTTTATCGGGAACTCAGCTGTGATGAAGTTCTGCAAAGGTATGCTGTTATAGAGTGCAGTATTTTAAGAATGCTTTGAATATGGAGTCATCGTAGCTCACAGCAACCTCAGACTCCTGGTTTCAAGTGATCCTCTTGCCTCAGCCTCCCATTGTAGCTGAGACTACCAGCATGTGCCACCACAATGCCTGGCTAGTTTTTTCTATTTTTTATAGAAATGGGGTCTCATTCTTGTTCAGGCTGATCTCAAACTCTTAAGCTCAAACAATTTACTCACCTCAGTCTCCCAGAGTGCTAGGATTTCCAGTGTGAGCCGTCTTGCCCAGCCTGAATGTGATGTTTTTATGTTTTTAGCTCCTGAGTTACAAAAAAAAATCCTCATAATTGGGCGTCACCTGTGGCTCAGTGAGTGGGGTGCCGACCCCATATACCGAGGGTGGTGGATTCAAACCCGGCCCTGGCCAAACTGCAATAAAAAATGGCCGATCATTATGGCAGGCACCTGTGGTCCCAGCTACTGGGGAGGCTGAGGCAAGAGAATCGCCTAAGCCCAGGAGCTGGAGGTTGCTGTGAGCTGTGATGACACAGCACTCTACCGAGGGCAATAAAGTGAGACTGTCTCTACAAAAAAAAAAAAAAAAAAAAAAATCCTTATAATTTAGAACTATGGGAAATAGTTATTTCAGTATTCTTTTATTTGCTATAGAAGTCTCTAGTCTGCCATCTTGCCCAAACCTTCTGCTGACTATCTTATAAATTCTGTATTTATAGGATTGAATCTTTAGAAGAAGAAATTATTTCAAAAGGTGTTAAACTTGTGATTATTGACTCTGTTGCTTCTGTGGTCAGAAAAGAGTTTGATACGCAACTTCAAGGCAATCTGAAAGAAAGAAATAGATTCTTGGCAAGAGAAGCATCCTCATTGAAGTATTTGGCTGAAGAATTTTCAATCCCAGTAAGTTATTCTTTTTTCTCTTCTGTTCATTGACTTATAGTATGAGGTAATAAAATCAGAGAAAAATGTAAAAGATAGCTTTTTAAAGGTGTAATTGCTATAGCAAATATTACCATCATCTTCAATTAGTTCATCTGCTGAGATTATTTCATTCTTTCATAATTTGTACCTGGAGCAGATTTAAATGTTATTTTAGAAAGTTCTTATAGTCACTATTTTTCTACCTTCTTATAATTTACTCTTTGTGTGATAAATATCAAGTAGTAAAACTTTATTAAATTACCTAGGTTGTATATTCCTAACACATTGGGAGGCTTAGGTGTCCTGAAACTTGAGGCCAGAAGTTTGAGACCAGCCTGGAAACATAGGCAGAGCCTGTCTCAAAAAAACAAAAACAAATACACACAAAAAACCAAAACAACAAGAAAACCAAAATTAGCAGGGTATGGTGGTATTTCTGAGCCTGAGAGGAGGATTGTTTCACCCTGGGTCTTGGAGGTTGCAGTGTACTCCAGTATGGGTGACAGAGTGAGACTCTGTTTCAAAAAATAAATTAAAAAAATTAATTTCATCTGTATCTGTGCAATTTTGTTTTGTTTTTTGAGACAGACCCTCACTCTGTTGCCTAGGGTAAGGTGCAATGGTGTCACCAGAGCTCACTTCAACCTCAGATTACTGTGCTTGAGCAATCATGCTGCCTTAGCCACCCCACTAGCTAGGACTATAGGCATAAACCACTGTGCCAGGCTGATTTTTCTTTTTCTGTTTTGTAGAGACAGGGTCTCTTTCTTGCTTTGGTTGGTCTTCAACTCCTGGTCCTAAGCAATCCTCCTGCCTTAGCCTCTCAAAGTACTAGAATTATAGGTGTAAACTATTAGTACAACACTGGTCTATGTGGTATTCTTTTTTTTTTTTTACTGTAGTAGCTGTCAATTTGGTAAGTATTTCAGGTTTAAATATTGTGTTATTGTTTCAGTGCTGTTTTGTACACAGTAGGATTTGGTTTGCTTCTAAAAAAGAGAGTTTAACCACCCAAGGATTTTTGGAATCATAGTAATGACAGTGCCATTTTGAAAGATTACTGTTGGCATTGATTTCAGTAGTGAGCATTGTGATCAGGGTATCTGGAGATGAGGGGATATTGCAAGGGCTTATGCTATATAAGTTACATGTCGTAAGTATGTGCTGAGTAACACTACCATCTGCAGTGTGTGGGAGAGTTCCACTTGTTCCATAGCCTCACCAACATTTCAGGTTTTTCAATTTTACTCATGCCTCATCTCAACAGAAAAAAGTTTCTTGAGATAAAATTGGGTTATGATTTGGATTTAGATTTGTTTTTGGAAAATTTAAGTCTTAGATCTCTGCAAATTAAAGAATATGTGTAAATAGTGTAAACTACCAAATGGCCTTTAAGTTTTTTTTTTTTTTTTTGAGACAGAGTCTCACTCTGTCACTTTAGGTAGAGTACTGTGGTGTCATCATAGCTCACAGCAACCTCAATCTCTTGGGCTTGAGGAATCCTCTTGCCTCAGCCTCCTGAGTAGCTGGGACTACAGACATCTGCCACAATGCCTGGCTAATTTTTCTATTTTTGGTAGAGTGGGGTCTCACTTTTGCTCAGGCTGGTCTTGAACCCCTGAGCTCAAGTGATCCTCCCATCTTTGCCTCCCAAAGTGCTAGGATTATTGGCATGAAACACCAGGCCCGGCCTGAACCTTTGAGATTTATTAAGCCAAGCAAGAAATCAAGAGAAAATGTAACGTGCAAAAAGTTCTTCATGTTTTAATGATGTACTCATATTTTGGATTAAATTCAAATGCTATAAGGTTTATTTTGGGTAATGCTCATCTTTTATATTTTACTGTAGTTGGGTAAAATGATAAATTCAAATTTATATTTTCCCTGGTCAAGAAAAAGGAATTAAAAATATTTTATATAGATATTTGATTGAATGGAAATTTAGGTATATAGTTGACTCTCCATATTCATAGATTCTTTGCCCTTGAATTCAATCAACCACAGATAGAAAATATTTGAAAAAAATAATGAAAAGATATACTGAACATGTGCAGGTCTTTTCTTGACATTATTCCCTAAACAATACAGTATAATTGCTATTTATATAGCATTTACATGGTATGAGGTGTAAAGGTAATCTAGAGATGATTTATAGCCTACAGGAGGATATACATAAGTTATATGCAAATATGACGCTGTTTTATATAAGGGACTTGAATGAGAGGGGCCCTGAAACCAAATTCCCTGACGATACAGGAAGATGACGGTCTGTGCTTATTTTATTAATTCACACTATTGCTTGAATTAATTCTGTGCAAAATGTGAAAATTCACTTTTTTTTTTCCTAAATCTAATACTTTATGGAAAACTGTAACATTCGTATGTAACAGGAATAAAAGCCATAAGTCATGAAATCACAAGTTTGTATTTCCAAAGATTTGACCCTTGGCTTTCTTTTCTCCATGTCTTCCTAAAGAACCATCTCCTCCCGAGTCCTCCACGGTCACCTATATTTCAGCGATTCCCAAATGCTGATCTCTTACTTGCACTTCTCTTGTTAGACCCAATTCTTATGTCAACTCTTTACTTGAATGTTACTCAAAGTATCTTAACCTCTACATGTTTATATATGAACAAATTATCCCTCCTCATCTACTCTTCTGTATTTCCTGTCCTGGTGAAGTCCCCAAGAGAATTCAGATTTGCCTCCTGTTTCTCCACCTACATTTAATCGGTCACCAGATCTTGAGGATTAACCTCCCTAAATATGTTTTATCTCAGATCCTCTTTTCTGCTCCCATGGTGATCATTCTGTCCTAGGTCTTCATTACTTGTTACTTTGATGACTATAAGAGTTCCTGATAGTGGTCGTTCCATATAAATTTTAGGATTTTTTTTTTCCTGTTTCTGGGAAAAACTCCATTGTACAATGACAGGGATTATACTTAATCTATAGATCACTTGAGTAGTATGGACTTTCTATTAACTCTTCAAATCCATGAGAACAAGATCACAAGACTATCTTTTCATTTCTTTCAACAATGTTTTGTAACTTTCAGTATGCAAAATTTTCACCTCCTCAGTTAAGTTTATTCCTAAGCATTTTATTCATTGTGGTGCTATTTTAAATGGAATTGATTTTTTTGATTTTCTTTTCTTTTTTTTTCTTTCCTTTATTTTTTTTCAGAAACAGAGTCTCATTTTGTCACCCATGGTAGAGTGCTGTGGCGTCACAGCTTACAGCAACCTCTAGCTCTTGGGCTTAGGCGATTCTCTTGCCTCAGCCTCCCAAGTAGCTGGATAGAAATGTAACTGATCTTTGTATGTTGATTTTGTATCCTAAAACTTTACTCAATTTGTTTATTAGTTCTAGCAGACTTTTTTTTTTTTTTTCTGGAGTCTTTAGGGTTTTCTATATAGAAGATCAAGTTGTCTCCAAATGAAAAAGTTTACTTCTTTGTTTCGGAAATGCATTCTTTCTTTTCTTTTCTTTTTTCTTTCTTTCTTTTTTTTTTTTTTACTGATTTTGATTTTTTATTCCTTTTCTTTCTTTTTCCTAATTTTCAAATAAGACTTCTAGTACTATTTTGAGTAGAAGGGATGATTAGACATCCTTGGCTTTTTATTCTTTTGAAAAAAGCCTTTAGTTTTTGACCATTAAGTATATCATTACCTGTGGGCTTTTCATACGTGGCCTTTATTATGTTAAGGTACTTGCTATTTCCTGGTTTGTTAGAGTTTTCATCACAAAAGGGTGTTGAATTTTGTAAAATTTATTATGCATTTACTGAGATGAGAATGTGATTCTTTTATCCTGTTAATGTGGTGTATCATAGTAATTGATTTTCCTATGTTGAACCATCTTAGTTTCCCAGGAATAAATCCCATTTGGTCTTGGTGTATAAGCCTTTTAATGTACTGTTGGATTGAGTTTGCTAGTATTTTGTTGAGGATTTTTACATCAATATTCATCAGGGATTTTGGACTGTAGTTTTCTTTTCTTTTGCTGTCTTAGTCTGGCTTTGGTATCAGCAATGGTAGTTTCATTAAATGAGTTTGGAAGTGTTGTTTTCTCTTCAAACTTTTAAAGAGTGTGAGAATTATTGGAGTTAAATTTTCTTTAAATTTTTGGTAGAATTCACCAGAGAAGTTATATGATTCTAGGCTTTTCTTTTAGGAGAGCTTTTTAATTAATGATTTAACTTCCATACTAAGTCAATTCAGACTTTCTGTTTCTTCATAATTTAGTCTTGGTAGGTTGTATGTTTCTAGGAATTTATCCATTTTAGGTTATCCAATTTGTTAATCATTCATAGTGATTGCTTATGATCTCTTTTAATTTCTGTGGTATCAATTGTAAAATCTCCACTTTCATTTCGGATTATATATATTTGATTCATCTCTTTTTATTCTTAATTAGTTTTAGCTAAAGGCTTGTCAATTTCGTTTATATTTTGAACAAACTAACTCAAAATTGATTTTCTTTCATTTCTTTCTTTCTTTTTTTTTTTTTTTTGAGATAGAGTCTCATACCATCACCCTGGGTAGAGTGTCGTGGCGTCATCATAGCTCATAGCAACCTCAAACTCTTGGGCTCAAGAAATCCTCCTGCCTCAGCCTTCTAAGTAGCTGGGACTACAGGTGCCCACTGCAATGCCCAGCTACTTTTTCTATTTGTAGTAGAGATGGGATCTCACTCTTGCTCAGGCTGGTCTCAAACTCCTGAGCTCAGGCAATCTACCTACCTTGGCCTCACAGAGTACTAGGATTACAAGCATGAGCCACTTTGCATGGACTCAGTGTTGGTTTTAATTTATATAGGCTTATCTGAGAGAGTACGTGGCACAGTAGGGCAGTTATACGGAGGGGTAGGTCTATGTAGGTAATAATTTGATTTCAAGATTGTTTTGCTATTTTTTTTTAAATTAAATCATAACTGTGTACACTAATGCATTTATGGGGTAAAATGTGCTGATCGTATATAAAATTTGGTATGCTTACATCAAAGTGGTTAACATAGCCTTCACCTCACTTACTTATTGTATTAAGACATTTATACTGTACTCTTAATAGATTTGACGTGTTTTGCTATTTGAATTTATGTGTTTAGTTGGTTTAGGTATCAGAGTGTAATTGGCAGCACTGGTGGGTAATAAAGGGAGAATTTCTTACACTGGTGCAAATGCATTAACAAACAAGTAAGAGGAAAGTAAGAGATCAAAGGTCACTGGGAACAACCTTAGACTATCTCTAGTTTGGAGAACTCGATCTGTTTTGTAAAACTCCTGGGGATACACTTTCAGTTTTAGGCTAGAAAACCGTTAAGAAAAGTGAAACCAAACAAAATCCAGCACAGTCACAAATTCTGAAAGTAAACTCTAAATAAGTGTTCTTATTTATTAACCTATCAAAAAAAAAAAAAAAAATCTTGTATTTTTGATTGCTTCTGAGATTGACCCTGTATGTGAAGACATTTGAAGATGGCATATATAAAATGCTTATGAATCAAGATGCATTTTCACTTCTGGGAAGTGTTTTGTTTACAATTATTTTTGCGCATTCCAGTACTTTAAAATTGAGAGGCTATTAATAAGATACACAATTCACTGAGTTCTTACTATGTGTCAGGCCTTGTAGTAGGCACTTCATAAATATTAGCTCATTGTTTTTGATTCCTGAAAAAAACTTAACCATGTTAATGTTATTTTTTTTATTGTTAAATCATAGCTGTGTACATTAGTGCAATCGCCTGTACCCATTCTAAGATGCACCATAGATGTGGCCCCACCCATTAACCTCCCTTCACCAAAACCTCCCCCCTCCCTTCCCCTTCCTTGGCCCTTTCCCCATAGTCTTGTGCTATAGTTGGGTTATAGCCTTCATGTGAA
>CAUYPK010152577.1:0-21227 GCA_963574355.1 Loris lydekkerianus
TACCTGACTGAAAAAGTATAAAACCTGAACTTAAAATAAAAAACTTTGCTATACACCATATCAGAGTGTATGGCCTGTTTCTTGACTTAATAATTACAGGAGCGAGTTTTACACCTACAGCAAAGCTTCTGCTCGTTCGCGGCTCCGGTCACGCAACATGCATGAAGCAGAAAGATGGTTGAGGCCAAGTTCCAACATATCAGTGCATTTCCTGATATGCTAACAGTATCAAGCTTTGCTCCTGAAATGTGTCTCAGCCCACCCTCACTGGACATTGAGGGTTTTACTGAGTTTTCAAGGGTCTTGTCCAATTACAGTAGAACTTTTGTAAGTTGACCACCCAAAAGACTGCAACAAACTGGTCAACGTATGGAAGTGGTCAGCATGAGGAACTTCCATAGAGTTCATGGGGTGCATGTTCAGACCATGAAAATTAGGTCAACATAAGGAGGTGGTCAATGTAGGGAGGTGGTCCACTATGGAGGTTGTATGTTTCTTTTATTCTGGGTGGATTGTGAGTCAGGGATTTGTTCCTTTCCTCAATCTTGTTTTAGGTCTGCTGTCAGGAATTATGGAAAGTTCCTGGAATGTGATGGCTTTTTTCAAATAATACCGTATATACTCGAGTATAAGCTGAGTTTTTTCGGCACAAATTTTGTGCTGAAAAAAACGTGGCTTCTACTCGATTATATACGGTACTTAAAAATAGGTAGATTATCTCTATTTTAGTAAATAGTCTCTCAGTCATTTGTGTAGTAATCTGAAACCGTGGCAGGAAAGAGTATGGTGACTGAATACCTGTACACTCATCATGTCTAGGAAATTCTTTAATTGCCTTTTTCTTCTTCTTACTGGAACTTTACACTTTTATCCTTTGACCTACATTTCCCCAACTACTTCTGCTATACCTTTATACCCAGCATACTAATTTCTACATCAATGAAATCAACTTATTTACATGCCATGAATAAGCAAGATCACTCATATAATCTAAAATTGCCTTTCTAATGAAGTCATTTAATATAATTTAAATTTTAACATTTTTAGATATCTTTACAGTTGTTTTTTTTTTAGGCTGGGGCTGGGTTTGAACCCACCACCTCCAGCATATGGGGTCAGTGTCCTACTCCTTTGAGCCACAGGCGCCACCCAATATCTTTAAATTACACTCTTATTTTTGAAGTGTTCTTTATGGTGTAATCAGAGAATATGGCCTCAAAAATTGGGTTGTTGTGGACAAAGTGATCATTTTTTAAACAAATTTCATTTTTTATTCATTGTTTTCTTGAATTTCTCCTCCTTTCCTTGCTTCTGGTCCATCCCTGAGCACTCCTGCTACCCCTACACATACACACGGCTTCCAAGGGTTTACTTGTTAGAGAAGGCCCTTACTTAGGGTTGTCAAATAAACCACAGGACACGGTTTAATTTGAATTTCAAATACACAAAGAATTTTTGTTTGGTATGAGAGCACCTCAAATACTGCATGGGACATACTGACATTCAAACAAAAAAGTTATTGTTAATCTGAAATTAAAATAGAACTGAGTTATTCTTATTTTTACTTGCTACATCTAGCAACCCTAAACCCAAATCTAAGTTTGAAATGAACTTACCCATGATGTTGAGCAAGAAGCTTCTAAGAACAGGACAGCATGGTCCTTTGGCCATGATTAAACACTGTCATCAGAAAGGATTTTTTTTTTTTTTTTTTTTTTTTTAAAGAGACAGAATCTCACTTTGTTGCCCTTGGTAGAGTGCTGTGTCATCACAGCTCACAGCAACCTCCAGCTCTTGGGTTTAGGTAATTCTCTTGCCTCCGTCTCCCAAGTAGCTGGGACTACAGGCGCCTGCCACAACACCTGGCTATTTTTTTGTTGTTGCTGTTGTTGTCACAGGTTGGCTAGGGCTGAGTTTAAACCCACCACCCTCAGTATATGGGGCCGGCACCTTACTCACTGAGCCACAGGCACCGCCCCAGAAAGGATTTTTCTTTTGACTTTTGACGTGCACAGAGACAGGGGTTTGTTTTCCTACCTGGGCCCCAGAGCTCGTTGCACTGCTCCTGCAGTGTGGGGCACAACCCCATGAAGCAGTAGCCCCTTCCGTTTTGGCAAGGGAAGCCATTGACGTGGAATCTATCATCAGGACAATGACCAGATTTACCATCGCACATTTCAGGCAGGTCGCACTCATCTTTTGCAGATCTGCACACCGTCCCGGCCTTTTTAAACTACAGGAAAGCAAAAATAGAGAGGAGGCTTTTTCCTTCTCTGCTTCACCCTAGCACTATGCATCTCCAATGAACACACACCCTATTTTCCAGTTGGCCTTTTTTGGGGACTGGATGTTGGAGGCATCATTTTACTCCAGTTTATATTTGCATTGCACAAATTAAAGCTTTTGCCTATTGCATTCCTTCTGTTGACCTTGGCTTCTGCCCTAAGTATTTAAGCAATCAGTATTTCTGAACTTGTAGCACAAACACTAAGGAAACACTAAATGTAGAAAAGTACAAGAGAAAAACCAAGCAACAACTTAAACTCAAAGAAGGAAGTTATTTCTCCCTTTGTTGAAAGCATCTATGTTAGGGATTTCAAGGAGATTTAAATCTGCGACCTCAGAGTCTTATGTTTGAAGTGAAACTCCTGCATTAAGGAAGATAAGTTTACAAGCACCAAATCAGCCTGAAATATGAGCATTTCCCAGGCTTCATGTTTCCTAATCCTTAAATTCTTTTTCTTGTATGTTCAGATATTTCTTTTCAATTCACTTCTTTCTGGGAGGGAATAAAAACCAAATATTCATTTGCTATATTAACTCCGTAGTAATCTATTACTGCAAATCTTACTTTGACTTCCTTAGAGAAATCCTGATAAAACCAATTCTGCAAATCTGAACAAGCACGTCCTTCTCTAGCTGATGTGTTCTTTCCCTAGCAGACATGCTCTCTTTGCTCCAAGGAACTCTCAATATCACCCTGGTTACAGCATCAAACCCAAATTTCAATCGGAGGACCTGAGACCCTCCAATTTCACCCTATTGCTAGAGCCTCCTCGCAAACCAGCTCTCTGAGCCGCTGCCACAAACCGTGCTGATGCTTTCTGTGACAACTTTGTTCTTCCTCTGTCCTCATTTGGAAACTATTTCCCTTTTTGCCTAAATCTAAAACTAAAAAATCTATACTTTCCTCCCAGGCCAGCTAAACGCTTCTCTCCATACGACGCCTTCTCTGACCTCTTAAATGTTAAGTCGCTCCCCCTGTTTCTCCATGTGCTGGAGAAGAGCCCTGAACGCAGATTTAGATGATACGGATTTGAATCTTGGCTCTGCCGGTGGCTAGATGCTTACTTAACCTTAGGAAATGGAGTGAATTTATCTAAAAGTCCATTCCTTCATCATCTAACATCTGCTTTATAGGACACTGTGAAAATTAAGTGAGAATATCTATGAAAAATATTGTATATCCTGGGTGGCTCCTGTGGCTCAAAGGAGTAGGGTGCTGGCCCCATATGCCAAAGGTGGTGGATTCAAACCCAGCCCCGGCCAAAACTGATATATATATATATATAGATATATATAGATATAGATATATAGATATATACATATATACATATATATATATATAGAGAGAGAGTGTGTATATCCTTATCCTATCAACATGGCCATTTAATCATACACTAGATTTTCATGTTTCAAGTATGAAGATCATCATCCTAAAGAAATAAACAGTAAGAAACTAAATTTTTTTATTTCTATAATCTCTAACAAATAGCAAACACTTGTTGACTACTACTTGAGTTCTCAAATTTACTTCCTTTTGACCTCCTTTCTTTCTTTCCTCTCCCTCTTACATTAAAAGAAAAAATTACACCAGGGCGGCACCTGTGGCTCAAAAGAGTAGGGCACCGACCCCATATACCGGAGGTGGCAGGTTCAAACCCAGCCCTGGCCAAAAATTGCAAAAAAAAAAAAAAAAATAATAATAATAATAATACACCAAAGAATACCTGTAATGGTAGTATGCTATCTACATACCCATTCTGTAAACAGTAATTAGCTTTTAAAGTGTATGAAATTCTGTCCTAGGGGAAGGTCAGTCACCTGCCCTTAGAAGTCAAGATAACTAAGGAGATAAACACACAAATGTGATCACAATATAGACTGATATGTAACAATAGAAAGAAACATACTAAACTCTGTTTTGAAGGAAAAGTAAAAAAAATAATGACTAAACTTATTTCTAAGAATTTCACCCCATGGTGGCTTCAAAGGTTGAAGACAGAGAGACCTCCCCACTATTCAAAATAAAAGATCTTCCATCAAATAGATTGTTAAAGGCAGGTGCAATCAATTCTGTGAGATTTGGTACAAGAAGACCGTGAAGCCGTGAAAGACAGTGGATAGGAGGACCAAGCACTGGCTTTGGAGCTGGCTGTGTTTAGGGTTTGCCTACTAAACAGTGGCCGGTATTTATTTATTTATTAGATCATAGCTGTGTATATTAATGCAATCATGGGGCACCATGCGCTGGTTTTATATACAATTTGAAGTATTTTCATCACACTGGTTAACATAGCTTTCCTGGCATTTTCTTAGTTATTGTGTTAAGACATTTATATTCTACATTTAGTAAGTTTCATGTGTACTTGTATTTCACATGTATTTATTTTTTAAAAAATTTTATTATGTGTGTGTTTGTGTGTCTGTATATGGTATACATGATGTTTTGATACACATATACCTAGTGAAATAATTACTAACAGTCAAGCAAATTAATATATGTATCTCCTTACATAGTTATTTTTTTGGTGTGTGTATGGTGAGATTGCTTGAAATCTACTGTCTTAGCAAATTTCCAATACACAATTTACTACTGTGATCCCACTTTACATTAGCTCTCTGACCTTGTCTATCCTATGTAACTTTTATTTTGTGCCTTTGGCCAGCCTCTCCCCTTTTCCCCCAACCCTGCTGACCACTATTCTTTCCCTGTTTATATATGTTCAACATTCTTAGATTCCACATGTAAGTGAGATCACTGTGCAGTCTTCTAGTGCCTGGCTTAATACCCGGGGTGTAAGGTCTTCTAGTTGTAACCAAGTTGTCACAAATGGTGCCCCCGATTATTTTGTCCATTTTCTGCTCTAGGATTCTATCCTCTAAAAAGCAAAATGTGATAATGCCTACCTTGAAGGATCATCGGAAGATTAAACAGGTTTTGTGTGCAAAGCACTCATGGAGTGCTTGATCAATAGTAAGTAACATTATTTTATTTATTTATTTATTTATTTATTTATTTATTTTTGCAGGTTTTTTTGGCTGGGGCCGAGTTTGAACCTGCCACCTCCAATATACAGGGCCGGCACCCTACTCCTTGAGCCACAGGTGCTGCTCTGTAAGCAACATTATTTTATAGGAAAAACATACTGCTTTTCCTATTTCACTTAACATAATCACTGAGAGATCAATATGACAAAACATGATTATAATGATTAAAATAAAGTAATAATCTTACTTGGCATTTTTCACAGCATTCTCCTAAGGCGCATTGAGAACCTGCTTTGAGTTTACATGTTTTAGCATCACAGCAAACGTTGGTACATTCCTGAGAAATATCAGAAAAAAATACAGATGCCAGATTACCTTTCGTTCCTATTACAACACAATTTGTTTTTGTTTTTGTTTTTTTGGCTGGGGCCAGTTTTGAACCCACCACCTATGGTCTATGGGGCTGGCGTCCTACTCCTTGAGCCACAGGCACCACCCCACAATTTGTGACATAACTTATCACACAGGCATGAGTTTGGCATAGTCTCAAAATTATTTTTAGAAAAATAAAAGATGAAACAAAATAACATTAGAAAACCTGGTATTTCGGACCAATTGCTGGCTTGTTGTCTGAATTTCACCTACATCTTTTTAATTTTCTTTAATTCGAGTATCTTTTCTTATTTCCCTAGTCTTCACTAGGAATACCATGAAAAGATCTATTTTTTTTGGTAAACTATGAAGGAAAAGAAAAGAGAAAGGACCTTTTTGAAACATAAAATCTATCTAAATAGTAAGAGGACATAATTAAGTCAGTTCCTCAGTTAGGCACTTGATCTTTTTAGAACATGTCCTGAAAAGCCAAAGACGTAGGTCTTTATCCAACATTGACATGTAATTCAACTCTGCTTGCAAAAACATGCTTTGTCTTCATTTTCCTGCTTTGTTTCTGAGAAATCAGAAGCTGCCTGCACAAACCCTTTTAGAAACTCTGAAACTTCCCCTTGGAGCTGCCTAGATGCCTACAGGAGAGAGCTTTAGAGTTATGAAATTTCAGAGTTAAAACACTTCCCTTAGTTCAAATAGAATCACCAGCTGAGACAGAGGACACTTTTTCAAAGAATAAATAAATATGTAATCCTATTTCAAAGTTTCTAAAGGCCAACACCCTGATGGTGTGATGTATTACTCATATTAGGGGGTAACAGGATGTCAGCAAAGGTCCCTTACTAGAACCCCACTCTCCCTGGGAATAGGGTCAGGGCAGGTGCTTCTAATGGTCATAACTTCTGAGCCCAGAAGCAGGAAAAGATGCACCAGATCCCTGCAGTGAGTAGGAGCAGGGCCCTGGAAACAGACACAATTGGACTTGGCTGCTCCATCTGCCAGCTCTGTGACCTTGGGCAAGCAAGTTATTGACTCTCTGAGCATCATTGCAGTGCTGTGCCTAATCGGTAATGCTCAATGAATCATAGTCACATAAGAAACTTGAAGCATTTCAGCCTGGAAAAAAGGGATGAGGATGGAAAACCCAAGTTAGTCAACAGTACTTAAAAAGATGGTGCTTGTTTTTCCATTCTTGGGATGCTTAGGGACAAAATTCATGGAAGTAGGAGGGGGGAGGAGGAGAGAGAGAATGGGTAAACTCACACCTAATGGTTACAAGGCATACTTTGTGGGTGAAGGATATACTTCTTTGACTTAAAATAGACAAAAGCAAGCTACGTAATCAAAACGTATATACCCTCGTATTCTGAAATTCGAAATAAATTAAATTAAATTAAAATAAAAGAGTGGGGAAGGAACCCTGATAGGGAAATTAGCAAGTTCTATTAAGCAGAGTTTCTTGTTAGAAGGACCTGCTTAGCAAACACCAGAAATGACTGACTATATCTGAAATCACAAAAAAAATGTCATTTTATAGTGGGCCACATATTCTTTTAAAGTTTACCTTCATGGCAACTGAAAAACAGCTAGATCATTTTAGAAAGTGCTCAGTAGTACCTCAGGACTCCCACAGTCACAGTCCTCTCCCATCTCTATCATCTGGTTCCCACAGATTGGGGTCGATATGATATCTTTAGGCAGTGGGACATTAGAGAGGCAATTTGATAATTTATCTTCAAAGAACTTATCGTAGCTGACACGGCTGCAGGAACTGAAGTCTGTGGGTACATGGATGCTGTACAGATAAGAAAAGGAAAAATGAAATACAGTCATGCTTAGTATGCAGGGAGAAATATCTGACACTGGTTATAATCCGTTTCTTCTCCCGCCAGCTCTGTGACCTTGGGCAAGCCTTACCCCCACTTGCCTGCCCCCACTTCATGACCAAGTGCTAAGTCATTTGTATGCCTGAATTAACTTACGTGGGCGGACACAAACAAGAAAATATGGTCATATTTTGAAGTATGGCATTCTGGTCACTTTTCATAAAACAATGAGTTATTCAGATAATCTTACTATAGGGTTGTGAAGTCTTAAAAGTATCAAAATCGTATTTATTTGCATGTCTGAGAGAATTTACTTTCTTTTAGAGGAACTTCCGTTGACAGGATCTCTTCATCCCAGAAACAAAGATGAAGTTTTAAAATGCAGTAATATTGGGGAGACAGAACAGAAGCTGTGAGTGCTATGGAGGCACATGCTGCTTTGTGTAGGGACTTGGGAGAGTGGCGTTAGCTTGAGCGTGCTGGGGTGAGGGAATGCAAACAGGAAATTAGAAACATAGAACAAGTTCTATGACTTGAAAAGAAGAAATGAATACGCAGAAAAAAGATTATGAGATTTCTAAAGATAAGGTTGTCTGGAATTTCTGCCTAACGCAAGGCAAGAATGTGTATTTCTTTTTCATAGATTATCTTCATCCTCCTGTGAGAAGTTTCTAACGGTTTTCCTCTTAGAACTCTTTTTCTATTTCTACCCATTCTGAATTCGTGGAAAACTTGATCAATGCTAACGATTTTCTGAAACCAGGTCTCATGTAGATGAGGATAAAACAATGAGTTGCCCCAACAGCAAAGGGACAACATGTTCAACTACAACTTAGAGAAATTACAGATGAGAGACGCAGTGACTTGGGAAAGGTACACATTCATTTGGTATTGCTAAAACTTGACCACGTTGTTGAAGATGACGTAATGAAGGGTGCAGCTCAAAGTTCATCAAAACCAGGACACACAGCCTCACCTTAGAGCTCTGTCCATCACACATCTTGCAGAAGGGCATTTGCAAACTTCGGAGTCATGAAACATTCCAAAGTTGTGGCCCATTTCATGAGCCATTGTCCCTGCAACTCCAAAAAGGTTCTCACTGTGGTCCTAAGGGTAAGAATGTGGAAACAGATTCTCTGGTTTTCAAATGACATTATAACTCAAAGTATGTGCTTTTCATAATCATTCTTCTTGTCATCGATAAAGTAGAAAAAGACTAATTTTGCGTTGGTCTTCTCGCTTTTTTCTCTGTTTTTCTCTCAAACACACACACACTATACATATTTATCTTTGATGCTGAATATATATCACAGCATATATTGTCTGCTGTCTGCTCAGGTGAGTAGGGTCTTATAACAATGGAAATTATTCTCCTTTCTGCCTCGAGAGATCATGCCAAATTTTCTTCAACAATGCTAATTGATCCATCTCCCTTCCCTTGGCATGCCTTTTAATATTTCTGAGTTAGTTTTAGAAGTCTTTGATGTCTTTGGCCAATAGGGATCTAAAATTGATTGTTTAACCCAGCACTTTAGTGCTGTTGGCCTCTTTCTCAATTCCTTTACTGTAAGACTAGACATCAGTCAATTTCAGACTTGCCTATGGCACAAAGTCTGGCCAACAGCTCACTTCATCACTTGATTATTTCTGATTGAAGGTGCCTGGACCAGTGGCTCGAAGTGATAAGACAATGCAGGAGAATCGCTGCTGGTTATAGTTTACTGTTTTTGGGGGGAGGATAGGAATCTGCCAGTAACATCACCTACAGAAATCTGATAACCTTATCAACTTCATCTCCAACCAAATGTGAAGATCAATGAAAAGTAGCAACAAGAGAGTGTCAGAAAAGGGATAGCTGCTCCAGATGAGAGCTAATACCTCCTTTGTGGTATTCTCTTATTCTTTTGATATAAACATGGTAAATCCTACTGAATAGCAATATGAAACTCTCCAAACAGGGGAAAAGGCCAGCCAAAAAAGCTTACAGAAAATGAAAATGCACTTAGAGGCTTTTCAGATGGTCTTATTTGAAGTTCCTTTCAATTTAGAGTTTCTTCATTTAAATAACATATTTCCTAACTTAAATGGTTTCTGCCCTTTCTTCTTTGCCTCTCTATTCCTCGTTGCCTCTTTAAATCCTGCTTACCCTTTAAGACAGTGGTTCTCAAACCTTCCTAATGCTGTGACCCTTTAATACAGTTCCTGTAGGTCACGACCCATAGGTTGAGAACCACTGCTTTGAGGTCTACCTTAACGCAATGTTTCCTGACCAAGTTAATCTTCATCAACAATCCTCTTATGGATTCCTACCATTATTTTCAGTTCCATACTGCAGCACTAAACTATCTACTGTTACATATGTTAGAACAATCGCTTTAAGTAGGCAAGTTTCTCTTCCAATTTTATGGTTATCTCTTTCAAATTCAAAAATAAATATTTCACCTTTTCTACTCATCCCATAAAGCACATCACAAACTTAGGTTCAAGATATTCACTAAAAATATGTTAGTTTCCTACAGGATATAGAAATCTGGAAAATGTATTATTCTTTTACAGATAAGGACAAAGCAGATAAACTTAAAAAATTATCCCTTGAATCCACCAGTGTGGTGGGGGTATGAGATATCCAAAGAGCCTGTGAAAATATTAACATACTCAAAATGAAAGCAAAGTTGTGGTCAGACAAATAAAACTGAAATAATTTACTGTATTATAACAGATGTTAAAAATCAAAAGTTCCTCTGAAAGGAAAAAATGTGATGCCAGATAGAAAGTTGAATTTTGTAAGAAATAAGAAATCTTGGAATGCGATAAAGGTAACCATAATTAAAAAAAAATTACAGTAAGAGATAGTAACAAAGTATTGTGTTTATAACATATATAATGTTAAACATAATACATGAATAAATGGGAGGGAGTAATTAGAGGTATCTTCTTCTAAAGTCCATACACTACATGTGAAGTGGTATAATATTATTTCAAGGTAAAGTGACGAGTAGAGATTAAACCCTAGAGCACATTAAAAACAAATAGTGTTATCAACATGAAGAGAAATAAAATTATGTTTAAAAGTATTCAATTCATCTTAAAGAATGTAGGAAAAAGACCAAAATACAAGGAATAGATAGACTAGGAAGTAGTTAGCAACGTGGAAGATTTTAGCTGAACAATATCTATAATTATATTACATATAAATGATCTACATATATCAAATAAAAGAGAGAGGTTGACAGATTAAAAAGTAAAACTGAAGTACATATTGTCTACCAGAAACTTGCTCTAAGTGTAAATAAATGTATTGGTGAAAAATAAAAGTAAGGAAAAGGATGTATGACGCAACATTAGTCACAAGATGTTAAAATAAATGTATTCATATTAGACAAAGCAGACTTAAGAACAAAAAATAATGTCAGGGTCATGACTTAATAAAGAAAGGGGTCAATTCTCCAAGAAAACATAATGAGTGCACTTATTGATGTACTTAACATAAGTCAAAATAAACAGAGTAAAAACTTACAAAATTGAAAGATTTAATCAAGTCCCATTTATTTTTTTTTTGTTGTTGTTGTAATTGCCACTGGGGTCTTAGTCATAAATTCTTTGACACCAAGGCCAATATGTAGAAGAATTTGTCCCACATTTTCTTCTAGAATTCTTATGGTTTCATGCTGTATATCTAGGCAAATATATAATCATACTTGGGTAGTCTAATAGTCTTTCTTTCCCATAGGATAGAACAGACTCCTGCAACATCATAAATTAAATTCCCATGATTGACAATTTTACAATACTACATTCAACAGCAGAAGACATGTTCTTTTAAGTATATCTGGAGCACTTACCAAGAACAAACGTAAAAAAACCCTAAATATTGAAATTCTAGCAAGTACATTCCATACCACAACAGAATTAAACAACATAAGTACTAATAAAGGAAATCATTACAGCACACTTGTATGCAATATTTGGGTGAAAGAAGAGATCAAAAGAGAAATTTGAAAATATTTTAACCAGAAAAAAAAACAAAAGCACACACATCCAAATATTTTGGATGCAGCTAAAGTTGTACATACTGGGAAATAAATGGCACTAAAATGAGGACAAATTAGATACAGAACAAGTAGAAAGAAGGAAATAATCAAGACAAAAGTAGAAATCAATAAAATTGAGAGCAGAAAAAAACCTTAAGAACTTTGATGAAACCAGAAACGATTTCTTTGACTATATCAATAAACTTCATCACTCCCTAGCCAGACTGACCACACAAAAAGGACACACATGTTAGAATAATATCATGAAAGAAAAGACGTAACTATATATCCTACAGATATTAAAAAAATAAAGAATATTATTAACAAATTTGTGCCAAATTTAAAAAATGAACAGCTTTCTTCAAAGGTATGAATTACCCATGCTCACTCAAGTAGAGTTAAAAATTTGCATTGAAGAATTTAAATTTGTAGTTAAAAAAAAATCTACTCACAAAGAAATCTTCAGGTCCATAGAGTTTTACTAGTGAACTGTATCAAACAGTCAAGAAAGGAATAATACCAATTCTATCCCAGTATTTCAGAAAATCAAAGCACTAGGAACATATCCCAACTCATCTTATATAGCCAACTTTACTATGATGACAGCTTTACTACGATATCAAACTTCACTATGATAACCCAAGAACACACAAATCTACAGGAAAGAAACCTAATATCCCTCCTGAATATAAAAGCAAAGACTCTGACCTTGGCATGTTGAAACAATATATAAAAAGATATTACAGCTATGTTGAGTTTATCTTAGAAAGCAAGATTTGAAATTCAATCAATGTCATTTACCATGTCAATAGACAGAAGGAGAAAAAGTATAATCATTTTCTTCAGAGATTAAAAAAAAAAAAGCCCTTGTTAATTTAGAATTATAGAACCAAGACTTTATCTTCAAACAAACCTGAATAATGCCAACAGAATGATAAGGAGAGCACATTGTAGACATGAAAGCAAGGCCCACAGTCGATCCAGAAAGTTCTGTTGCCCTGAAAGGAATAAATTAATACAACAAATAATGATTCTCTGCTGCATATTATATAGACAATTCTATATATGTCTATAAGAAAAACTCAGACTGAACCATCACTCTTAAATTTTTTCTTCAGTATTTGAATTTGCATGAGGCATTTTTTTTTATTGAACAGCCTTCATCTCAGTTAAAATCCAAGTGCCTCTGTGTATAATCATGTTTAATATTTTATATCTATCATTTGTGATTATAGTATTTTTCATGGTAGAGTTTAGCTCTTGTCAAGAAAAAGTTTTTTTCTAATCAATGTTTCTATTTATATATATCTTGGGGTGCCTTTGAGTTTTAATATTAATATTTCCACACAAGCTTTGTTTTCATTTATATTTTACGCACATATTTTAAAATCATTTGTTTTCCTTTAGTTTTGTCTCAGCCACAGTATACTCAGGAAATGGGCCCATTTTGAAAGCATTTGTGTTACTGAGCATCTATGTTACTCAAATACTTTTCCTATTGAAGAGGGATTTGGATGATCTTTACTTATTTATATAGATGGTATGTTTGGTTGTTAGTAATTTCAATGTTTTTATTTCCTTCCTTGTTCATTAATTTTTAATAAATCCAGGTTCTTTCCTTTTTTGTTTTTTTAATCTATGCAAGGTTCTTGCCCTTATCTGTCTCTAGAAATTTGCAAAACATGCATCAATCTTTTACAACCCCTACTAGATGAAAAAGTGAACCTGTATTTTCCCACAAAACAACATCAAGGATGGAGAATATTGATTATGTCATGCAAAATGAGAAAATTACAGAATTTCCTCCCACTTTCCACTCCCTACTGATTTTATCTCTTTATTCAATCCGATTTCAAGTATTTTGAAATTTTATTTTACATTATACATATTTTAAAGATTTATAACATTTTAATTTCCTTTTGAAGTCATATTGTGAAGTTATTTATGCTTAATTCTACATTTGTATGGTTTTAATTATATTAAAAAAAAGACATCTTTTTTCATTGTGTAGTTATCTAATTTAGTTCCCCTTTTCAGTGAGCAAATTTGGACTCTCGGTAAAGGAATCTTTTGTTAATTTGTCTAATAAATGTTAAGATTTCAATTTAAATGGAAGGACAAATATTTCTTTCCATTATATCTTTAGTGCTTTCAGCTTTTTCTGGATCTCTTCAATAAATCAACTCTCAACATTATATTGACTTTTTTTAATCTATATATAATCTCATCAATAATTTGTACCTTTTTACCATATTACTTTGCAAAATGGTAATATATTGCTAACTGGCTATGAGACCTTGGAAAATCACTACCCCTCTCTATAAAGAATGAAGTCTATCCTGTGGGGTGTCTTTGAGTTTAGAACTCCTCATTTCCAAATTAAGGAATGTTTTCAGCTATTCCCCAAAGACGGCCCTCCAGTGAAGTAACCTGGCAGTAATCACAGCTTACGTAATGCCTCTCTCTTAAATCTGTGTTTGCACACAACTTGCTCTTGATACCATTATGATACCATTATGGTGTTGGAGGTTTAATCATAAGAAACCCTGATTCTCTGTGGCCACTTGATATGCTTGTGCTGGGGAAAGCTATTTACCTTCTAAGAAGTCTAACCACACTGAGACTGCCATGTTGGAGGAAGTTCAAGTTATGCACATGAAAGGCTGTTTATGGTGAGCCATCACCACCCAGCCCACTGCTCCAGCCATGTGAGCCCAGACACCAAACATATAAGAAAGAAGCCTTATTGTAAGATTTAGGTTGAAGCGTCACACAGGAATAGATGACCAGCATAGGACTATTAATTGATTCTGACAAGACATAGTTCACTGATTTCCCATAACATTCCTTGCTTTCTGAGGTAGTGGACTCCCCAGTAACATAAAGTCAATTTCTGCTGCTTCCTTCTCTCTGATTCCAACTAAATACTACCCATGTGTCCAACAGCATTTTCTATCTTTTTAGACATATTCCAGTCTTATGTAATTTACAGCTATTAGATTCACTTCCCCTTTTGTGTGTTAAATCATACTTGATCATCTCAGCAGAATAGTGAAGATGTGGGGTTAGGGTATGATGCTCAATTTTCCTTCTATCCTATAAGTTGGCCCAACTACAAATCAGTTCCTTTTAAACATGGAATTTAATCCCTCTTTTCATTGAATTTCTTTCTGTATACCCAATAAAAACAAACTCCTTATGAATCACTACTAAATTATTGGTTGCTCATTAAAAGCAAAAGAAAATATTCGAATCAAAAGTAATATCATTCTTAGGATATTTCACTTAGACAAATACTCTCCAGTTCCATCCAGGTTGTTATTAGAACTAGTCAATCAGCTCGGTGCCCGTAGCTCAGTGAGTAGGGAGCTGACCACATATACCAAGGCTCGCAATTTGAGCCCAGCCCAGGCCAGGTAAACAACAATGACAACTACAACCAAAAAATAGCCAGGCGTTGTGGTGGGCACAACTTCTGGGTAGTCCCAGCTACAAGGGAGGCTGGGGCAAGAGGATCACTTAAGCCAAGAGTCTGAGGTTGATGTGAGCTGTGTCGCTGCAGCACTCTATGGAGGGCGACATAGTGAGACTCCATCTCAAAAACAAAAAAACAAACAAACAAAAAAAAGAACTAGTCAATCAACACTTATGTGCACCACATATAGGAAAATAAAACTACATGGAAATCAAGTAGGTGGAGAGGGAAGGAGGTTGGGTAAATTCATACCTAACAGGTGAAATGGACACATTCTGGGTGAAGGGCACACTTACAAATTTGACTTAAAATGTACAAAAGCAAATTATGTAACCTAAATATGCATACCCCTATAACATTCTGACATTTTAAAAGATGTAATTGCGTATTTAACATATGACCCAAGTAAAAGGTTTTTAAACCTCTAAGCCTCTATGTGTATACACACCTTGCCAAGGCTTTGGAAAGTTTCTCTACGTATTGTTCAAAAGGGAAAATCTGTACATACGTGATTAACTGAGCGACATCGTGATGCTTTCTTCTTAGGAGGTCGTTCCCCCTCCATTTAGAAAACTTTTCCAAGGTCAAGTTTGCATTTGGGCTGATCTCTATCTTATCCTTGTCATTCCAGATTTCCATGCCAACTAAGGCCACATGAGTATTGAGTTTTTTATAAAGCTGTCCAAACAGAATAAACACATGCCAAAGTAATGACTTAGGCTGGTGATAGTAGCTTTTAATATTGCTGATGTACTTAATATTTTCAAATAGTCATACCAATACTATATAAAAAAATAATAAAACCTTCTTTGCAAACCTGCTTGTGAAATAGATGCTTCCATCTATTTTTACAGACACTGAAATGCTCATTCCAAAGGAAACGCAGACACCCTGAGATATTTTGGGTTCATAAACTCCTTTTATTAGAGTAAAGACTCTATTGAGGCAAACTTTTCCTGCTGTGACCGCAAGAATCACTATAATTTTTGTTACTATGGCTTCATTTTAAGTATATTTACTCACAGATTTTTCTCCATTTTCTTAGGTATAATATTTCATTATTTGTGGCAATGATTCAAGGCTGGTTTGGGACTTACAGAATTAATGACAATGTCCTACATCAACGAATTACAATTAAGTGATTGCTATGGTCTGAATGTTTGTGTTCCCCCAAAATTCATATGCTAAAATCCTAACTTCCTAAATGATGGTACTTGGAGGTGGCGGCCTTAAGGAAGTGATTAGATCAAGAGGCCCCAGAAGGCTGCCTTGTCCTTTCTACCATGTGAGGACACAGTGAGAAGCCAGCAGGTCAGGAAGAGAGCCTTCACCAGAAACCAAACTCTGACAGACCTAGATCTTGGACTTTCCAGCCTCTAGAACCATAATAATACATTCCTGTTGTTTATAAGTCTGTTTATTCAGCTTATGACATTTTGTTATAGTAGCTTGAACAAATAACTAAGACAGAGTGGTCATTTAATTCTTAAATTGGACTAAACTAAATAATCTATAATGCGCATGTATTTTCTATAAATTTTAGAAATGATGAGTGACATCTCTGAGACAACGTGCTTCTCTATAGTTAAAAGCTTATGTTGCTACTGTGTTATCTAGAAGAGGTAGATCTCACAAACAACTTTGTGCTGAGAAACCCAAGCACAAGTTTTCTTTACAAAAGTCATTTGGAAAATGAGGAAAGCATTGAGGAATGCAGTTATCAACAGGGAAATATACATCCAACCAGATCATACTTCTTTGCTCAGTTATTCTCTCAACTTCCTTTACTTCACTTACCTGACGATCCCCCAATCCTCGTCAAAACACTGTGAGTCTTCCCTATCATGCTGTTGAACACAGGGGAAAACACAGATTTTGCTGGCTGCTCTTAATCTGAAGTCATGATGACTAACCTCAAGTGGTCCCCAGAAAACTTGCTGCTTTCCCAAATTCCGTTCACTACTGGTCGTCTGCCCATTATTTTTACACTCAATCCTCTTTCTGAGTAGAGCTCAATCACTCTCATCAAATCCACTATCAATGCTTTCCCCCAGGCCACTGCCATTTCTTCCTCTGAACTGTGGCAGGATCCTTCTACCTGGTCTTGTTTCTGCCTTTGCTTCTGTTGAATTTATTTTCAGCACAATGGCTGATGGAACCTTTTAAGAATACACATCTGAATATACCCCACTTCAGCTCGGGTTCTGCCCTGTCTTCTTCATTCATAATGAGTGACAGTGAAAGTCCTTAGTGAAGCCCACCAGCGTGTCCAGGGTCTGGTCACCTCTGCTTGTAAGATACCTCCTCCCATCCTTCCTCCAGCTTACCACATTCCAGCCACACTAACCTACTTACTGTTCCCCAAACATGACAAACTATGATCTGACCTTGGGGCTTTTGCTCTTCCTAGTATACTGTGCAAGGTGCATTCACTGAAAATTGTTTGAAATTACATTGAATAAATTATTTCATACCATGTTGACGTAATTTGCCATCTCAAACACCCTCTTTCTTATTTCCTCTGGATTTTCATTGTACTTTTTAAACTAAAAAAGAATTAAGACAGAATAGGACCATTAATAGAAATTAATATATTTAGGAGGTTTTTTTTAAAAAGGCAACCTTGCTAACTAGTGGATTTAATCAAGGACCAGTTACTAAAGTTCACTGTTCAAAGTTAGGAACTAATTGATCCTATGTCTCCAGCTAAATTAAAGCACTTTAAGAGTAAAGATGTTGTTTTCTCCCTTGAAGTATTAGTTCAGTATAGAGCTCTAGTTTAAGGAATTATTCCAAATGTATTTTCACTTAAATTCCATGGTTTTCTAAGCAGTGCAAGGAATATCTTACTAATTAAAATATATAAACAATAAATGAATTTGGCACAGTTAGAAAGGGCAAAACTTTACAGCCTAAACTAATTTACTTATGTTTTCATGTACACATGGACCTTGAGTTTAGAATACTTCATATATGAAAAAACATTTCTCTAGTAGAAGATAAACAGTGTCTGTCTCCAAAGATTTGCCTTATTTTAATAAGATTTCATTCACAAGGCATTTACATTTACCACTGCCCGATGAAAATAAATTCTACTTTACAAATAGTTTAAGGACTTAACGTAAGACAAAGTGACAAAAAAATTTAATCAGAAATTAAGTTTGGAGCTCTTAATAAGAAAACAGAATTATAACACCAATGATTCAATTTATGCATATTATATCACTTGCCCTCACTTCTTTGAAAGGGAAAAATCATATCAGCTTAACAATAAATGTCAAATATCATAGGTTTGGAACAATTTGTAACCACAGCTTATATTCATAATTTTTCCAATCTGTTATGGAACATTTTAACAGCTCACATAATTAATAAATACATGTGGAGTGGTTAAAAGATACATTTATCTGATATAATTACCTCACCATTATCCAGGACCAAATAATATTCTATGTATTTCTTGTGTTCTTGAACCTTCTGGTCATTCAATTTCTGAAATATAAGGAGGAGAATTACTAAGATGACATCTTTCCCTGAAAGAATTCTTTGATATGTGTAATTTCATAAGAGGTTGATAAATGTCTAGGAGTAAAAACAGATAATTCTATCATTTTAACTCCAAGCCAACAGCCCGAGATTTTCAAGAGGTAAGACTCAGAATGCTAAAAGCCAGAAGAAAAACTGGTAATATTCTCGTCTGTCCCCTTCATCTGAGAAAAGAATTTAAATAATTACATAACTAATAAATAAAGGAGCTGGTAATAAACCCAACATTTTGGATTTTTTGAATAGTGGACATTCCTCATCATTGTACAATGAAATAGAGAATGTTTGGTTTCATCGTCCCCCCCAGTGTTTTCTTTCTGTGTGTGTGATGGTGGGAGCCTTCCTTCCTGTCTGGGTGAATATACCCTTGGATGGACAGTGCAATGCACAAAGCCACTGTTGCATGGAGTCTGCTGTCTTCCCTTTGGGCAGAACTGGCTCTCCTTCCCATGTTCTCAGCTTCCTTATTTTCTGTTCCTTTTGCTCAAAAAGAAAAAAGAAAAATTTCAGAGTGGATTGTTGTTCTATCATTGGAAAGTAGCAGATACCTTGTTCCCACTTAGAACTGCTTTTGCTTCATACCATAGATTTCAGCATGCCAAATTATATTATTGTTTCCCAGAAGATATTTCTTCATTTCTCTTTAGATTTCTTTAACCTATTGGTTGTTTAAAAACACTCTGTTTAATTTTTATATATTTGTACATTTCCCACAGTTCCTCCCTCTATTCATGTGTAGTTTCATATCATTGTTGAAAACATTACTTGATATGGTTTCCATCTTCTTACATTTGTTAAGACTTGTTTTCTGGTTTACCATATGTTTTATCATGGAGAATGTCTCATGTGCACTGGAGAGGAATATGTATTCTCCTGCTGTTGAATGGGAAGTTCCATATGTATCTGTTAGGTCCATTTTGTTGCATGTGCAGTTCAGTTACAGTCTTTTCTTATGAAATTTTCTGTCCAGTTGATATGCTCATTCTTTAAAGTGGGGCATTAAAGTCTCCCACTATTACTGTATTGCTTTTTGTTTCTCTTTTCATGTCTATTAATATTTACTTTATATATTTAGATGCTCCAATGTTGTGGGCATACATATTTACAATTGCTATTTCTTCTCTAAGGATTGAGTTATCATTAAACAATGACCTTCTTTGTCTCTTGTCACAATTTTTGACATAAAGTCCCATCTCTTGGTTATCATTTGCACAAAACATTTTCTTCTGTCCTTCATTTCAGCCTATGTGTGTTCTTAAGGTGAAAGTGGGTCACTTGTAGGAAGCATACGGTTGAATCTTTTTTTTTAAATCCCTTCAGCTAGTTGGTGTGTTTTGATTGGAGAATTTAATCCCTTTACATTCTAAGTAATTTTTGATCATGATTGCCATCATTTTGTTCATTGTTTTCTGGTTGTTTTTAGATCCCTTTTCCTTTCTTCTTTCTTCTTTCTCTTTATGATTTGGTAATTTTTAAGTGTTAACTTAAGTGTTAAGTTGTGATTCCTCTCTCTTTATTTTTTGTGTATCTGCTTTATAGTCACCTTGACACTTACATAAGACATCTTATAGTTATAGTAGATTATTTTGCATTGATAATAACTTTAGTCACAAGCAAAACTCTTTTACTCCCCCCCTTTAGAGTTTATTTACTAGATTATTTTGGATTTAAGTATATACAGAGGGTGACAAAAAAGTAGACACATTTTAAGAAAGGAAAAAAACTGCGCTAAAATTATAATACCCAATATATCCCAATAACAAAATATGAATACAAGTCACATGTGACTTCTGCAATTACAAGAGAAGCTCAAAATGGCTAACGTAGTGTTCAGACTCTTCTTATTATGGCAAACAAAATGTAAATAACATCTCTTAAAAAGTATACACATTTTTTGGTCACTCCAGTACTTGCTTTTATCAGTGAATTTTCAGGTAGAATTTTTAAACCTGCAACAAATTAAACCCACCAGTAATTTTATGCAGACCAATTCTGCTCAATGCTTATGAATTCTGAGAATAGTTAGGTAAGACAGTTGGATTTGAAATAAATCTTAAAGGAAAAGAAAGTAATAATGACAAAGATATTTTGATATGTACTTTATAAGCACAAGGGCATGTTTATTTTTCTCCTTTGACTAGAATTCTATTTATAAAAGAATACTTTAGGCAGATTAGATGTCTACTTTGTTCACTTTTATCTTTGAAAGTACTTTAAAAAGAGATTTGTTGAATGCACTCATGAAGAAACCAGGATGCTTTATTTCAAAATAATAATAATTGCTTCTTGGCCTTTTGGCTAAGATCAAATGCAAAATAATAATAATACTTTATAACTTTGTGGTTTGTTGTTTCCTTTCTCTATTCTCTATTCTCTAATACTGTCTATTATGACAGTTTCCTGCTCCTAAAGAATGAGTATTTTATTTTACACTTCTTTTTAACCCTTACACATCATTGAAAGTAATAGTTGATTTGTAAGTACTTGCTATATCCACGTGTAGCAATGATTTACGATTAGTATTCTTGTCACCTATTAATTTCAACAGTGACTGTAAAGTTTCAATAAATTATGCTGCTAAGACTGGCACCAAGGGAAGCCAGGACTGGGTAGACGAATGGCTAATAAACATTGAAAAAATGCTCATCATCCCTGATCATCAGAGAAATGCAAATCAAAATCACCCTGAGA
>CAUYPK010152578.1:0-13789 GCA_963574355.1 Loris lydekkerianus
CAAGTCCAAGAACACCAAAAAAGTTCACAGGTAAGGCCTTTCCAGTTTGTAGTCTCACTGCTGCTTGTACTCACGGTTGCCGGCGTGATTAGGTTGATCGAACACACGCAGCCACTTGCCAGTTTTCCACTGTTTTTGTCTTCCTCCTGGGGTCCAGAAGTCCCTTGCTGGCTCTCTGTATCCCCAAAGGGATGATCGTAGGCAAGTCCCACCGGCCAGAGATGTCTAGCGTCTTGTCTCCCCAGATTCGCCAACCCCAGTTACAGGGAAGCTGTTACTCAGCCGCCATTTTTAATCCACTCCGCTGGTTCCTTTTCATCCGGAACATATTCTCTTGGCTCAAAACAGATAGTTTTATGGTGCATCTTTTCTTCTCTGCTGGGAATTCACTGATGAGCAAGGAGATGGAGCTTTATGTGGATCTCCTGGATGTCAAGCTTGAGTGCTGCTCTGGAATATTGACCTGGCACGAGAAGGGCAGATGCATTCTGACCTGCAACACTGCTTCTTTCCTACATTTTTCCATTTCTCTGTGGTTGTCATAATCCAAGCAGGTATGGGAGAATATTCATTTTGAGGGGTGGGCTGGTATTCAGGCCACTGCTGAAAACTTGGGCAGGAATACAGGGTGGTCCCTCTGTTGAGCTGTATGGATATGAGGTTTTACTCCATCTGGGTAACCCAACAACAGTGGCATTTGTGTCTGAGTGGGGCTACTTTGGCAACAGCAGCTGGAGGCCAGGCTGTGGGCATTTGGTCCACCTAGGTCTAGCTGTGATAGTGGCACTAGCATGGAGATTATTTTTCCTCCCATGTCTGTCAGTGGTACCCATGTGCTAGGAGCAGTGCCTGTGCTAACCAGATAGTGGTGGCAGGTGCTGGAACCCATGGGCACATACTGTGCCCTGGTCCCTTTGGCAGCAGTGGTTGGGCAGAGCTAGGCAGCAGCCATGGGCATAGAGGCTCTGGGTACTTTCTGTGCCCAGGTCCTACAGTGACAGTGGGTACATGTGGCCTCTAGTCACAGGGCATGTGATAGCCCCCACTCAGCAATGGCACTGACCTCTGGGTGGATGCAATGCTTTAGGGATGAAATCTCAGAATGTCAGCCATAGTGTCCAGGGTTCAGAAGCCAGCAGGACCTCACTATGCTTTCTCTCTAGAGCAGTGCCACGTCACAGTCTCCAGACAGCTCCTGGCATCAGTCCAGTGGCTTGCAGTGGTGGAGAGGCCTTCTACAGCTTGAATTGTAATGTTCATGGGGAAAGTGTGGAGTGTGTCCTCTGTCCGTTCCCAGCATGTGACACTTTCATTGGGCACCTCTGGTCCTACTGAGTGGGCCACCCTAGTACTCTGTGCTTCACTTTGGGTGCATTGCATCACCTGTCTGTTGATTCCTAATGTTCTCTTTTAGACAATTGATTCAAATGTGACTGTTTACACTCCCTTTTTTATTTTCTTTTTCTTTTTTGTTGTTGTTGAGACGGAGTCTCACTATGTTTCCCTTGGCATAGTGCGATGGTGTCAAAGCTCATAGCAACCTCAAACTTTTGGGCTCAAGTGATTCTCTTGCATCAGCCTCCCAAGGAGCTAGGACTATAGGCACCTGCCACAATGCCCAGCTATTTTTGTTGCAGTTGTCATTGTTATTTAGCTGGCCCCGGCTGAGTTCTAATCCGCCAGCCTTGGTGTATGTGGCTGGTGCCATAACCACTGTGCTATGAATGCCAAACCTCTACACTCCACTTTAAATCTTATCCCTTAGTTCAGCTGTGCCCGCTGGTCCTACCCTACCATCTTGGTATGTCTCAATGGAAACTACAGAAGTATGGTTTTATTCTGTTATTTCCTTAATGGAAATATTTGGGATTTAGTTGTTTTTATCTATAAGAAAATAATTTAAAGGAAAATTTTAATGAATATAAACAATATAATAATAAAATTATCACTATTATTATTTGTGTCAACCTCAGCAATTTAAACAGGATGCCTCTTTTCCTAATCCATACACTTTCTCTGGTTGATCTAATTTATAATTCACTGTCACTATTTCATCTAACACACTTATCTTGCTAATTAATGCTTCCAGGAGGTAGTTTGTGCTACAACTCTAGACTCTTTCTCTTCAACTAGATATCTCTAAGCTACTTAAACTTAACTGCCCAAGCTGAAGGATCCTTTTTTTCCAAGAGATATTCCTTTTCTATATTCCTAAACTTAGTCAATGGTCCAAGTGCCCCCCATTATTTCTTCAAGTTTCATGTTTATGTATCATTTTCAACTTGGGATTCCTCACCACTTACATTCTGTCAGATATGAAAACTTCATCATTCTAACCCACAAATAATTCTTAAATCTATCATGTCTTTTACTATTCATACTACCACTTTGGTTTTTCATATTCTATATTCTTTTAACTGATAATTCCCTCCTGGTTTGGCACTAAAATTTTCATCCTCCACTCTCTCACCATAATGACCTTTATAAAATACAAACCTCAGTAGTTTAGACTCTTATATAAACAGCCAGAACTCTTCATTGCCAAAAGCAATAATCCCTTAAGAGGGGTGCATATACTCCAAGAAATGTGTAAGATGAGTTCACTGGCTACCAACATAAATGTGAACAGTTATTATTAAATTTTATATTTTTGACTTTTAAAAATTCATAGTTTTGTGTTTTTATAACATATTAAATCTGCTAGGCTATCTGCCTCTTGATTCTGTAAACAAATGTGTGTAAACATATTGAGGGTATACGCCAAAAAAATTTTTAGTAATAGGTGTACACAATCAAAATAATTTGAAGATCTGATACAGGAAAACAAAAATCAAAACTTATTAGTAGGGCTGTAAAGCTCTTGCTCTGCTGTGGTTAGTTTCTTCTGAAAGCAGATACTGACCATTAGGAATGGAAAAGGTTTACTGGGGAGTAACACTTGTGAAAGGAAAAGAGAAGAAACAGAACTGGACATGATGCAGACAGGACAAAGTCTTTGTCAGTCCAATAGGAATTAGAGGAGTCCTGTTTTGGGAATAAATGACTCAGCTTTTTACCACTGCCAGGAGCCACCTTGAAAAGAGCAAGAGATGGAACCTGAAGCAACAAATGACTTTTAGCTGTGAACTAACCACACTTCTAGTATCTTAAAGTGCAATTTGGGTGGTACATCTATATGCCTCTTGCATACTCTCATCTGCTTCGATGCTCTCCATCCAAAAACACTTGGGAGCCACCTCAGTGACTCTCTACGTGTTTCCTCTGCTTCAAAATGCATGACCCTTGGGTTCTTGCAGCATAGTTGAGTGAAAAACCAGACTGCCTGGGTTCAAATCTTAATCACGTCTTAGTTCTTCGAGCTTAGGCAAATTACTATTATAAATCTTTTTATGTACTCATAGATAATTGTTTACACTTTCTAAACCATACTAACAAATAGGGTCTAACTCAGGAAGTTGTCACATTAAGGTTAAATGGTTGATATATTAAAATGTTTTAAACTAGTGTGTACATATAATAGATACTCAAAAAATGTTAGTTACCATGAAATCTTATCATGTATTCAATTAAATTTATGATTAGCATCTACCTCAAAGTTCCTTTTCGATATTAGGCAAACCACTATTATTAAAACGTATAAATTGTCTTCTAATTGTTCATTGACATGTCAGTTTTCCATAAGGTACTATACATTGTGGAACTCAAGTTTATATTTTGTTTATTTCTAGTGGCTCCAACAATACCTGGTACATAGCAAACAGAAGAGGAAGGAAGAAAGGAAGGAAAGAATAAAATAAGTAAAGAAGGGATGAATAAGTAAATGGAGGGAGGGAGAAAGAAAACAAGGTAGGATGAAGGGGAAAAGGGAAAAAAGAAGAAAGGAAAAGAATGACTAAAAATTAGTGATGGGTGTTGCATTAGCTTTGCTGCATGTTCAAACACTCAAAGACTTAAGTGTTTTAAAACAACAGTCATTTGCTTTTTCAAAAAATATGGCATTTGGGAGGATATCTTGAGCCCAGCTGTCTCTGTATCATAGAGCATTGGTTAGCTTGGCTACTTTCAAAACGGTTCACTGATATGTCTGGTAACTTGCTATTGGCCGCAGCTGGGAGCTCATCCAGGAATAGATCGAGAACTAAGTTATACTTTATGTGGATCTTTTCCTTGTGCTGATTATACTTCCTTGGACATGAGGTCCCAAGAAAATCAGGCATAAGTTTTATTGCCTTTCTTATGATCTAGCCTTGGAAATCATGTAGTGTTACTTTTGCGGCAGCTAGAGACCTGTCCTTCATCTCAAGGGAAAGTGTTTCAAAGTCATGTAAGAAAAGCATGTAGAATGTGAGTTATCATTGAACCCATTTTTGGAAATTGCGATTTACTGTAGGTATGGTGATGATGGTGGTAGTTTCTAGTAGCTCATAAAATAATGACAACACAAGACAATTGAGTACAATTGCAAAGAAGAGTGAGATGAAGTGATGAAATAAGTAAAGTTTAAAAATGCAATGTGGGAAGCAATCTGAGTATAAAATGACTAAAGATGGTGGTGAGATAGGAAAAATCTCTTCCTCTTTGCCCACATAGATCCCACCTTGAAGTTGTAAACAGTGTCCATACCAGATGGCTATAGTGAGTTTTGTTGTATGGAAGCAAATACAAAGAAAAGCATGAAAAGATTATGCTGATCATACTAATAATACTCATATTACTTTGTACATTGTTGTGTCCATTCTCATACATTTTCCTACCTGAATCTCACCTGAAATAAATGATTCAATGAAAGTGACCCCCAAAATGAATAAATATGGCAGAAACAGTTCAATATATCTACATAAAATATAAAGTAATTGAAACTCTTATTGCTAGTTAGTGAAAGAAATAGTCATAAATAAAATGTCATAGATTTCTAAGCTGCTCTCTCTCTGCCATCCCACTCTTTTGTTTATGACCTTGTGTTTATAATTTTAAGGCACCCATATCCTCACATTATAGTTTAACTATCTGAAAATAATCAAATGCTTTTGCCAATTGTTTCTAACAGTGAACCCCCCCCCATCACAAATTATGTCTTTATTATAAGACTTGTTCCATTTGATACCTGTTACCATTGATTGTACACACTTGTCTTTTAAACTCGCTTATAAATTCTCTGGCACAGGGATTATTCATTGTCTGTTATTGTGTGATTCCTACAGTGCTAAACACACTGATTGGCACATGTACGGTTATTAAAACTCTTTTTTTTTTTTTACTCTTTTTTTGAACAACATAATTTAAGTGTTCTGTAGAAGTTTAACTATCATGAGATAAAAAATGTTGAAAAACAGTGACCTGTCTTGTTCATCATCACTTTATTGTTACATGGTGATAGAGTTCCAAGCACATAGGAAGGGCATAAAAACATTTCTTCAGGAATGAATGAATAAATGTTGATATAATAAAGGCTCCCAAGGGAAGTATTTTCCAAAGTTAGGTAAACCCAATACATCTCATTACATTTTCATAGCCTTTTTATTTTAATAGTTTCAGGAAACAAATTTATTTATAATACCTATGTTAGATTGAGAATATGAAGAGCTTTGGTGGGAAAACAGGCCAAAATAACATTTCATAAAGTTTGTGGCTCTACACAGAGACTTCAAACTCTTAATTTGAAGTTATTGACTACCACAGGATTTGAGTAGAAAAAATTACCAGAAAAAAGACATGCTATTTTCAATGTACCCCGAAATGCTCTTAAAGTCAGAGGAAATTAAAGTCAGTAATTGTGAATGGAATTTCTACATGGAAAGCATTTATGATCCATTTATATGTTTTTGATTTCTTTTTAAAACATCTACTAAAATTTTCACTCATAAAATTACCTTTGGATATTTAGAAAGCAGTAAACCACATTTGTAAATCTATTGAGAGGACTCTGAAATGTTTTCAATTTATGAATGGAATAATACTAATACATTTCCATACCTTAAAAAAGACTCTTAAGAGGGAAATATCTTTTATTTTCAATCAGATATTTGAATTACCTTAAACTGTAGCCAACTGAAAGTCACTATTCTTTTCTATTCCAAAGGCCACTATCAATGTTTTCATAATCTGCCTATTAAAATTAATGACATAATTGGATGAATTTCAAATTATCTTATAAATCAATTTACCATTTTATTTTTAGCATATTTTAAAAATAAATATTCTTCTAATTTAATATGTTTTGAATGCCAGCTATGCTTATGTTCTGGCCAAATATAGTATCTGTCCTCAAGAAACTAATAATATAATTCAGAAAAATGTGTATTTTAAATAAAGAAGGCAAAATGACCAGTGGCATAAATGATAGGTGTGGCATTGATAGGGTCTTGGTTTATGCATTTGAAAGTAATATTTAGGCCATACAACTATATCAACCGTTCATTTGTATCAGAGTGCAAATTTAAACCGAGCAAAGGGTAATGAAGAGCTTATTGACATTACAGTGGTGTATACATGGATAAAAAGGACAATAAAGAATGATAAAGTACCAGATACCAGCAACAGTAGGAAAATGTTTTACTCTCTTGGCCTGAAAGGTCAAAGGGAGAAAATGTTGCTGTTAGAATCTGGAAAGACAGCAGTGAAAGAAAGTTCCTAGTAGAGAACTTAGGCACTGCTAAATCATTACCACCATGTAGGTGTGGGGAGGCAGAAGCATCAATACTCAACACAACACGTCTGTCTGCACTTTGCTCTCTTGTGATTGGCCCATTCAACAGAAGCCAAGGGAGCCTAGGAGACAGTGTCTGTAGATATCAGCTTCCTAGGGTAAGTGGCAGGGTAAAAAATGGTTTTGGAATAATACATCATCTGAAGAAAATGACATTCATGCGCATGCATGCATGCACACACACACATACAGGGTGTCAAAAAATATGTACACATTTTTAAGAAAGGAAAAAACTGTATTAAATTCATAGTAATAAGTCACATTTGACTTCTGCAATTACAAAGAGGTGCTCAACATGACTTGTATTCATCTTTTGTTATCAGTATATATTAAGTACTACAATTTTAATACAGTTTTATTATTTCTTTCTTTCTTTCTTTCTTTCTTTCTTTTTTTTTTTTTTTTTTAGACAGATTCTCACTCTGTTGCCTGGGCAAGAGTGCCGTGCCTAGCTCACAGCAACCTCACACTCCTGAGTTCAAATTATCCTCCTGCCTCAGCCTCCTGAGTAACTGGGACTACAGGGGTACACCAAAACACCCAGCTAGTTATTTCTATTTTTGGTAGAGACAGTGGGCTGAAGGGGCCTCTCTCTTGCTCAAGCTGGTCTTAAACTCTTGCCCTTCAAGCAATCCTCCCATATCAGCCTATCAGAGTGATAGGATTACAGCCATGAGCAATCCATGGTTTTATAAAGTCCAGCCTTTACTATAGTTTTTTCCTTTCTTAAAATGTGTATACATTTTGGGCCCCCACGGTGTATCACCCGCAGGTACGCATCTCCATTTCATTACTTCACCGGTTTTTGTGGGGGGGGGGGCGTATGGTTTTTTTTTTTTATTATTAAATCACAGCTGTGTACATTAATGCGATCATGGGGCACCGTACACTGGTTTTATAGACCATTTGACACATTTTCATCACACTAGTTAACATAGTCTTCCTGGCATTTTCTTAGTTATTGTGTTAAGACATTTACATTCTACATTTACTAAGTTTCACATATACCCTTGTAAAATGCACCGCAGGTGTAATCCCACCTATCACCCACCCTCCATCCACCTCCCCCCTTCCTCCCCCCTTCCTCCGCTCTTTCCCCCTTCCCCCTATTCTTGGTTTATAACTGGGTTATAGCTTTCGTGTGAAAGCCACAAATTAGTTTCATAGTAGGGCTGAGTACATAGGATACATTTTCTTCCATTTATCTTAACGTAGTGTGTGTCTTCTTCTATTTCATCCTGGTTGTCCTGTTCACTCAGAAGAAATGCTCCAATTAAGAGACTCTGGGCAGGGTACCCACCCCCCAGAATGTCTCCAGTGATGCCGCTCAGAAGGCAGCAGATGGGTAGCCCAATACAAGCTGTTTCTCTGTAATTTCTTCTATGAGAGGCCATCACTCTTGTAACAGAGAGTGGTCCTAGCAGGGCTGCCCTTGTTTCTTTAGTGTTTGTTGATGGTGGGTCTTTCAATTCGTTGACCACCCAACAACTGCCAGTTTAAAGTTCCAGGACGCTTTCAACAATATTGTAATTATAATGTACATGGTGAGGTAAGAGCTACCACCCTAAGGACAGAACATGTGGAGCACTGCATTTTGTAATTGTTTCTTAACCTTTATTTTTCAACAAAAGGCTCACTCAGTCTTGGAATTTTTTTCTAGCTACTATTTTTGGCAGAGTTTGTTTAAGGCAATCTGTTCATAATATCACATCATACTCCAGTTTCTTTAAATGGCACCATACAGCAGAAGTTACAGAGCAATTAGGTCACAGTTGCAGTTCTGTTAAAGTGATTTCTCCGTTCCCTAATCACTGACAAAGGAAATATGGGCTTCGTGAACCAAATATTAAAATTAATGTGGGTATATTTGAAATATGCCGTAGGCAACATGTTGTAGATGATAGGAAGGTTGTTTATTCTCTTTCATCCTTTTAAAATACAGTTTTAAAAAGGAAGAAAACCGGACTTCACGAGGAATTAAAGTAATTGAAAGCATCACAATACTTGATCTCTCCTATAATTTATTTTGAAATGCATCTAGAACAATGTACAATGCTCCTAGAAAAAAGACCAGGAACATTAGCAGTTCAAGGACAGAAGATGAAATATATTTTCACATTTTTTTATTATCTTGAACTTATACTGACTGTAAATTGTTTATGTATTTGTAAACTTATGTTTTGTTTTCTTTTTCGAAATAAAGTCTTACTCTGTTGTCCAGGTTGGAGGAGAGTAATGTTGTCATAGTGATACTGGAATTTCTTCTTTACTAGGTCCTTGGTCTCTGGGATTGAAAGAATGAATCCAGGGACCATTTATTTTATAGAAAACAATACAGAGAAAAGCACCAGAGTTCCTGGCAGAGGGAAAATCTCAGATAGGAAATAATCTCCCCCTGTCTTCCTGGGTCCTTTGTCTGTGGGGATATATATGTTTAGCCTAACAAGTGAATGTTTGGGGCAAGGTTAAGGTTAATACATATAGTTTCTTCTGCTGGGGGAAAAATGTCAGTCATTCCCTTCATGAAATTTCCCAGACCTAGGAAATGGGGGTTCCCTCTTTCAGCCCTGAGTGGGGGAACCCTGCACGGGGCCACTCCCAGCCCCAGAAGCTGTGTGTGTGTCCAAGGGTCAGTCTCGCACCTGGAGCACTGCACAGGTAAACAAGGGGAACCGAGAGGTGGCTCAGGCCGTGGCGTGGGCTTTGTCAAGGTCTCCCTCAGCTAACTAGGCACCTGCAGCTTTTGCCAAGTTTGCCCTCTCTGCTGCCCTTGGTTCTCCAGCCCTTGCCTCCCTGCATCCTGCCACACCAACACTCTCAGGGCAGCCATGCAGAAGGCCAGGCAGGGCCTCTGAGTCTGGGTGGTGTGGCCGGAGCCAAGCTGTAGCACCACCCAGCCTGTATCAATAGCTCACTGCAACCAAAAACTCCTAGGCTCAAGCATTCCTCCTGCTTTAGCCTCCCAGGTCATGGGGACTACAGGTGTACACAGCTTGTGCCTGACTAATTTTTCTGTTTTTTGTATAGATGGGGGCGTCTCACTGTGTTGCTCAGGCTAGTCTGTACACAGCTTGTGCCTGACTAATTTTTCTGTTTTTTGTATAGATGGGGGCGTCTCACTGTGTTGCTCAGGCTAGTCTTGAACTGCTGGCCTCCAGCAATCCTTTCGCCTCTGTTTTCTAAAGTGTTATGGTTATAGTTGTGAGCCACCTCTCCCAGCCTAACTTATGTATTTTATATTTATATTACTGACAAAGTTTATATATTCTATTTTTAACTGAAGTTTAACATCACTAATGAAAAAGGAGTCAACAATTTTTACTCATTTAATTTTATTACTATTAGAGTAAATGCAGTTATATTTTTGCACCATGAAAGTGTAATTTAATATGCTGCTGCTGTTGTACAGACGTGCATACACACTCACACACACACACACACACACACGCAGAAGAGATCCTCAGCTCAGTCATCTGAGGGGGCTTGGACGCAGCAACACTGCACTAGCAATAAGTAACCCTAACATCAAGTGTTTCACTGCCATTCTCCCCTAAAGGTACCAGAACTTCTCTTTCTTCAGTTGGCAAAGGATAGTATAAACGGAGCCCAGAGCTTGACTTGTCCCATAAAGCAAGGAGGATCAAATAAATGGTTGGAACTTAGCCAAATGTACTTGAGAAGACTTCCCCTCCTGTCGAGAGGTAGTAATAGGGATCTTACCTAAAATAATAAAAACTGAACAATAAAAGTATGTGCAAGGTGGTTTCAAGGTACTGGGCATCAGAAAACAAAGGACAGCTAATTGTGAGAGCTGGGAAACCAACAAGGAAACACTGTGATTTTCCCTATTTAGAAACTAGGTATAATTTCCAAGTGATGGAAGAAAAAAGAGAGAAAAAGAAGAAGGAGGAAGAGGAAGGAGAACCCACCCAGAGCTGAGATGAATTGTTCAAGTGAGGAAATCAAACTCTGTGCACGGGAGCCATGCGCTTGTATTTCACAGGACTGAGCCAGAGAAGAGCGAAATCTGCATGTGGTCAAATGGTTCCATCAAACATTCAGCTGAGTACAGAGCAAGGGGACTACCTGGGCTCAGGATGGAATCACTCTTAAAGATCTGTGGTGAAAAGGGGCAAGGGAGAGAGGGAGGGAGGAAGGAAGTTCCCTTCTATAAGGAACTCCTAAAACTCAACACAAAATCCTGATTTTTACAGGGTTCAATTGTCTATTAGAATTGAAATTTTTTTTCCGAAGTAGCCAGAAGATGTATGAAAATATGCTGCACATTACTAACCATCAGGGAAATGCCAATCAAAGTCACAGTGGGAAGTCACCTCACACGTGTTAGGATGACATTTATTTTTTAAAAAGAAGAAGAAGAGGAAGAAGACAGTGTTAGTGAGGACGTGAGGACATAGAGCCATTAAAACCCTTACATTGTTGGTCAAAATGCAGCTGCTATGGAAAACAGTAGTTTTAACTTCAGTTAAAAATAGGACTACCATACGATCCAGCAACCCACTTCTGATTATTTACCCAAAGTAATTGAAATCATGATTTCAAAGGGATATTAGTACTTGCTTGTTCATTGTAGCATATTCACGATACCCACAATTGTGGAAAACAACCTAAACACTCACTGAAAGTTGAATGGACATAGGAAATGTGGCTATACACACCACCATGAGATACTATTTAGCTTTCAAAAAGAAGGAAATCCTGCAAAATGTGACAACATGGATTAACTTTAAGGATGTTAGGTAAGCAACATGAGTCATGGGGGAAAAGTAGGCCTGATTTTATTTATATGAGGTATCTAAAATAGTCAAGCTTATCAAAGCAGAGAATAGAATAGTGATTGCTGGTGGATAAGGGAGAGGAGAGAAAGGGGATTTGCTGATCAACATGTGTAAAATTTCAGCTATCCGTGATGAATAAGTACTAGAAATATGCATGACATTGTGCCTCAAGATAGCATTGCTCTTCTGTACATTAAAAAATCTTAACAGAGGGTTGACGTTAGTGTTCTTCCCACATTCACACAGAAAAGCAAAATAAAAAGTGGTGCCTGTGGCTCAAAGGAGTAGGGTACCGGCCCCATATGCCAGAGGTGGCAGGTAACTAAGAAAATGCCAGGAGGGCTATGTTGACTAGTGTGATGAAAATGTGTCAAACGGTCTGTGAACCAAGTGTATGGTGCCCCACGATCATATTAATGTTCACAGCTATGATTTAAAAAAAATACAGTCCTGGCCAAAAAAAAAAAAAGAAAGAAAGAAAAGCAAAATAAAGGCTTGTTCACAATTATAAAAGCGGAAAGAATTCATCCCCACAGATAAGCATTCCCTGCAGATATTTACTCTAGAAATGTTAAGGGAAGTCCTTTAACCAGAAAGAAAATGATAGAAATATGGATCTATACAAAAAATGAAGACACTGAAAATGGTAATTAAATGGACTTTTTTTTTTTTTAATTTTTCAAATCTCTTTAGAAGTCAATGGACTACTATGTCAGGGATCCACATGACCACGATGAGGTTTGATAATTTGTTAAAAAGATTCACAGTTCTCAGCAAAGCTGCTCTACTTATGGTTAAAGATTTTTACAGCACAATCATATAGTTTAAAATCAACCAAGAAGAACATTTGCACAGGAGGAAGGAGGCCCGAGCTTCCAGGTGGCCCTCCACCCCAGGACATGCATGGACCTGCTTGATTCTCCCAATAACAGTGTGTGTCAACGTGTGAAATGCCATCAACCACGGAAGATCGTCTGAGTCCAGGGTTTTTATTGGACATCGGTCACATAGACATTGATTGAGCTCCTACTTTTTGCAATGAAGACACGGCCTGCTGTTGCGCAAGCCTCCATACATACATGAATTTCTTTTAGGTAGGTTTATGGATAGAAACAGCCAATAATTACAAATGTAATTTGGCTTTCAATATTCATATAATATGTCAAGGTGATTTGCTCCTTGCTCATTGTCAGTATTAGTGACAATAGCAGTTTCGTATTTAGCTGCCTGTGGCACGTTACAGGAGGCTCCTTCCCAGGTTATTATCAACAATATCACCATTTACGTGGACCCTGGTGTCTTCAGCTAGCCTCTACTTGTCTTATATATCACAACTACATGAAATCAGTCCTGAAGGGTGGTTCAATTTGTGATAGTATGCTCTCACCAATGTAAAGTAGCATATTTTCACACTTGAGAACTACTTCAAGCCCTACCCCCCTGAACTGAAATAATGACAGTAAGCTGTTGAATTCAAATAACCTATGAATATATTTAATAAAGGCAAATTGAGTTCCTTCCCACATGAAAGTAAACTGTAAACTGCTTTTGGCTTTTTTCCAAGACTGCATGGAGAAAAAGGCATTAGAAAATTTAATGGCTGGGCTCTCAGATATATACTCTAGGAATGTTAAGGGAAGTCCTTTAACCTTTAGCTTACTGTATCTTTTGCATTATTGACACCATATCAAGGACTGGCGATGCAATAAGGAGCACTACTTTATTAAAGCCTCGATGATTTAATGTTGGTCTCCATAAAATCATCCACCTTTCTTAGGGGCTACTCAGGGTTATTATACACAGACTGTGTTGACATTGTCACTACAACTTCTAACTCGTCATGAATTAAAGCAGTGCATTACTTTCCCGGGGCCTCCATTTATTCAAAAAGAGTTACCTATATACTCGAGTATAACCTGAACTCGGCTTATACTCAGGTCGTACAGGTTATTTGATTTGGTGCACGCGCACCTAATCAAATGCACGTAGTCTCCAGTCGTCTTCTGCCACCTGCTTGAGGGGGCGGTGCTTCAGCTCAGTCCACAAGTCGCAGCTGAGCTGAAGAGGTAGCCGGCTGAACTGAACTGTATTCCACTGAACTATTTGACCCACAATATTTAATTGCACATTTGATTAAGTGAAAACCCCATTTAAGGCAGTAAAGTCTTGTAAATAAATGTTTATAAATCCTGAATCCTTATAATCAGGGGTTTTGGAGTATAAAGATTCAGGATTTTTAACCATTTATTTACAATGCTTTACTGTCTTAAATGGTTTATTCACT
>CAUYPK010152579.1:0-17995 GCA_963574355.1 Loris lydekkerianus
TCCTCTCTGAGACATATCCTAAACTCAGGAACCATGCACTCAAAATGGCAACCATCTTTGGCAGCACTTATGTCTGTGAACAGACTTTTTCCAGAATGAAACATCTGAAATCTCCAACCAGATCTAGACTAACTGATGCACACTTGCATCACTTGTTATGACTTACAGTGACAAATATGGAACCGAACATTGACCATCTCATTAGGCAAAAACAGGCCCATAGTTCCCATTGAAATACTGGTAAGTTTGTTGATTTAACTTTACTTATTCTTCATTTTAAATATTGCATTTGTTCCCGTTTTGTTTTTTTACTTCAAAATAAGATATGTGCAGTATGCTTAGGAATTTGTTCATAGTGTTTTTTGTTTTGTTTTGTTTTGTTTTTAACTATAGTCCTTCCCTGCAGTGGTCTGAGGGACAGTGAACTGGCCCCTTGTTTAAAAAGTTTGAGGACCACTGTCTTATACCATGTTACAAAGGTACTAGATATGTGGAAAATACTCCAATACTGTGTTTTCTTCTGCTCCATTTATGGAAATGGAAACAAGAAAAACACATAAGTGTAAATTAATGTTTTAGATTTGCATGTAACAAAGGATTTGAGTGATACTGCTTATTTTTTATTTACCACCAAGGTAAATGATAGCACAATATATTTCCTACACAACTATTTTTAACACAGTATAGTTAAGGTTTTTTTTCTATACAATGGATGAATGACACATTTTTATTTGAGTTTGTTGCTGCAAATAATCTAAATACGTATTTTCTTTAGGGAGAAAACCAAAAGGAAAAAATGGATATTTCCTTTTACTTTAGCTGCCAGATGCTAAAATATCAAACTTTAGCAATTAACATGGACCTCATTCTATCTTCTATTTCTTCAAATTTTATAAAAAATGGTGTTTGTCTCTGTCTCTCTTTCACTTATCAAGTTCCATGCTGTATTAAACCTTTAAATGCCTTTGGTGATTAGGACAGTACTTTAGGTTACAAGTCTTTTATTGACCAATATATTTTGGAATTTTTCTCTTCATATTTTCTTCAGTTTTAGGTCTATCTTACATTGCTTAAAAACATACCTCATTAGCCAGGTGTTGTGGCAAATGCCTGTAGTTCCAGCTATTTGGGAGTCTGAGGGAGGAGAATCGCTTGAGCCCAAGAGTTTGAGGTCGCTGTGAGCTGTGATGTCACAGCACTCTACTGAGGGCAACATAGTGAGATTCTGTCTCAAAATAAAAAAATAATAAAATAAAATAAATAAATAAATAAATAAAATAAAAGCATACCTCACATTAATTTGTAAATACATGGTAAAAAAATATATATAAAACTGTAAATATATAAAAATATAAATATAACTAAAATATATATATATATATATATATAAATTTTTATTGTTTTACCATATATGTGTAAATATGTGATAAATATATATATAACTATAAATATATAAAAATATATAAATATAACTAAAATATATAAAAAACTATAAATTAGCTGCAATTCCCAAAGGACTTGGTAGTTTGCATAAATTTAGTATACTGAGTTTTTAAAAACACATAGATTGGTCATTCAACATTAATGAAACAGAAACACAGCAATATCAAATGAGATACTTTAATAATCTAGTAGGTGAGCTCCTGAAAGTTCTCAAATTTATGGCTCTTAAGAAAATTTACTAGCTGGTTTCAATTTGTGAGTGAGTTGTTCTTTACTTTTTCAAAGTCCCTTGGGTTCTCAAAGGGTAAGTGTTAAAGATTACTGATAGTCAGAAAATAGCAGAGAGCTGTCACTAAATTAAAAAATTATAATATTCTTAAAGATACATGGCTTTGTAAATTCTGATGCTATTTAAAAAAATTAAAGTCAGCAGAATTATAGCTTAAGTTAAATTCATATAAATACAAATACTATTTCAATATAGATGGTTCAAAAAATCACATAATTAAGATAGTGACGTATATAAATTCAGAGAATGCTATTAAAATATCTCAGAGTCAATGGGCTTACAATATGTAAAAATATAAAAGAAAACTTTATATTTACAAAAATGACTGTTTTGATCATTCTGAAACATTCTAGTATGAATTATATAGAATAATTTATATATGAAATAGGATTAAAATGCAATATCATAAATTAAACTATTTAATATTTTGAATTATTCTAATAATATACAAAAAAATCTAGAAATTTTCTGTGTAGGGTTTAATTGGCTGTAACATAAATAAACTAATATTGTTTAATCACCACATAATATACCTTTTAAATCATCTCTTATATCATTTATCTGAGAAAATTCAAGTTATATATGTGTAAACCTAATGTAGATCTAAATCTTTTTACTTTATATGTATCTTTTATATATTTATAACATGCATTGTTTTTTAGTGGCTTAAATGCTTCATAACTTTTATCTATTTATAATATTAGATTGTGAACTTACTGGTTTTAAATTTGAATATTTGATATTGGACACTGTTACAAACATTGATAAGTGTCTAGAATTACTTGAAAACCAAATGTTAGTTGTAAACCTTGAATAAACAACAGGTTTCTAGGGGGATTTTATTAATAACTCTGCATGCTCAGAATAACATCAGATTCTAAAGTCAAGAAGAGGGTTGGTCTCTTTACATATTGTAAAAAAGAGCAACTCTTCAAACTTTTTAATGCACACATAATTCCCTTTACTCCAAAACCCCAAAAATTGTTGTTATAAGTCATTACATTCAGATACTAGCATATTTTTAGGGATTTATGGGAGTAAGATTTTTTTCCCATAATTGAAAATTATCAAGTGTTTTTCACTTACATTTCCATCTGCCCTTCTGTTTTTGACCTACTCTATTAGTCATTTGGACTCTGTTGAGAATCTTCCAGAAGGCATCATCATCCTATCCAGATGGGGGTCAGCTTGAAAATCCCAACTGCAGCTGTGTTTAAACAGACCATGACACACACTGTCGACAAGTCCCATCTTTGACCAATTTCGTGGCATTTTGATAATTCTGACTAGAGCAGCTCTTTGGCTCTTTGGCTTTTATTTTTACAAAAGATAGCTGTCACATCATGAAACTTAAAATTATTGTAGTGTTCTAAATATTTTTATTAAATAGGCATTTTGAGTTCAAAAATATGGTTAAATAGACTGAACAATATTTGATAGCACAACAAAGTGACTATAATCAATAATAAGTTAGGATATACTTCAAAATAACTAAAAGGGTAGAATTACATTCTTCCTAAGACTAAGAAATGATAAATGCCTGAAGTGATAGATACCCTAATTACCCTGAGTTGATTAATTCACTGTGTACGTTTATCTCAAAATATCATACTGTCTTATAGATTAATACAATTGTTATGCATCCATACATAATAATTAAAAAATAAAAATAAAATAGGTAATTTGATTGCTTCCAAAGTTTTTCTTTTCTAACCCTGTATATCTTATTTATTTTGCAATGTGATAGTTATAACAAAATACCAAAGAAAAAAAATTTCCATTTCTATGTGAAATTCAAATTTAAGAACATGGATCTCATGTAAAACCTTATTTGGTTACTAAATATTCACTTATAACATCCTTCTGGTGTGAAAAATTGATTCTAAAAAAATTAGCTATATTATTTCATAAACACATGATTGCGATAATCAAACAATGCTAATCCAATATGTCATACATATTAGGAATAAGTTTATATTAAAGATCTGACATTATTGGTTACATAGTTACAATTATAACAACTGTACAATGGAGAATAACTTGAGCGGCATATGTTAAGTTATAAGTTATGTGATACACTGTACAGAATTAATAATAAGGGGTATGATACGTGTATAACTTCTACCAATTTATTTGAGATCTGTATCTTATTTGAGTACTACAATATCTACTCCTTTATGTTACTTTGTGCTTAATAGGTGTGTTCTTTGATGTCATATCTCAGTAAACATTGTACATGATCTGATAGGAGCTGAATGACAATCATTTCTTCAACTATTTCCATTAGAGCCACAGAAGACAATGGTATATGTGCCCATGGAGGTCAACATCAAAGATATGAAGAGGCCAGAGGAGTAAAGGGTCATCCAACCAAAATCTTAGAACAGAGAAAACAAACAGAGACAAAACATGTATAAATGGAGGAGCAAACTTCCCAGAAGTGTAGCATAACTAAGAGTTGATTTGTGTACATCGAAAATGACAAGAACAAGTAAGAAAAAAAGCACTGTGGATTGAATTTGCACGTGGTATCATACCTAACCCTTGCTTTAGTTCTGGTACTTAGAAAGTCAACTACCTTTCTAAATATCAATTTGCCTATCTGTAAATGAAATGATAATATTACTTATATATAAGTTTGATGTGAAAAATAAATATGATAGTGAAAGTAATGGGAAAGGAACCAAAGGCTACAATGCATGTTAGCTAAAAAATAAATAAATAAAAGTAAATTGTAGATTACCATAGGATGTAAGACTCTTCCATGAAATTCACTGAGAACTACATATCTAAAAATTAAAAAAGAAATCTCTTCAGCAGGCCAGTGGAGAGTGCACTGAATAAATCATGACACATTATACTAGATAAATTATTGTTAAATAATGACTGAGTAAATGAATAATAGGTCCTGATCGCCATAAAACTTTTATAAGAAATAGAACATCATCCTTTTTCACACCCCTCCAGATTATTTGGGATTATTGGGAATATCATGGAGGTCAGTTTGCTTGTTTTGTTTTGATTTATCCAGAGATATTATTATGCCTTAGATTATTGACTGGAAGGCAGAGTGGCCACAAGTCTTCTTCCCCATACCCATTTATTGCATTATGCTTTAGGGTCCACACATTGTGAGTAGTTTTCCATTTCTTCATCCTTAATACACACTAGATATCCCCTCAAATATTCAGAATTGAATGAAGGATGCCATGAGAAATGTAATGTCAATATATGTTGTTTTTCTTTACCCTCCCCCATTTTTTTTTTGAAACAGTCTCACTTGGTTGTCCCAGGCTAGAGTCCCATGGTTTCATAGGTCACAGCAACTTCAAATTCCTGAGATAAAGCAATCCTCTTGCCTCAGCCTCCTGAGTAGGTGGGACTACAGGCACCCACAACACCCAACTAGTTTTTCTATTTGGTTTTTTAGTAGAGACAGAGTCTCACTATGCTCAGGCTGGTCTCAAACTCCCCTGAGCTCAAGCAATTCACCTGCCTCGGCCTCCCAGAGTGCTAGGATTACAGGCGTGAGCCACCGTTCCTGTTCTGCTTTACCCAGTTGATATAAAAAATAAATAAATTTCAAAAATAAAAAAGGAGAGAAAGAGTGTGCACAGGCTCATGGATAATGCATTGCATCTTGTGGACAAACATTCATTATTTCTAAGACTAGGAATGGCCTTACAAAGTAGTACATGTGCTTTCAGTGTGGTCATGTAGATGTTTTAAGGAAAGATAAATAAACATCAGATCTTACTTGAACCATCTCTTCAGGGCCTACATACTATCAGTGTATGCTTTCAACATTTTTGACAAACCAGAGAGTGTTGTGCCTATCTCACCATCAGGTACTGCACTGGAGCACTCAGAATTATATATGTTTGAATGCTCTTTTTTTCTTATATGTACTTCAGTAGATCCTTTGGAATCTTGCTATCTGAGAACTACGGTAAATGTGCTGGGTTTTTTGCTAATTCTCCTGTAACTCATGTATGACTTCCTCAAATCCTGATTTGGGGTCAACCCTTCCATTTGTTGTCTCTCTTTGGAAGACAGTCCTCTTGGGTAGGGCCTCTTCAATATATTTCTAACATGAGTACTTTACTGAGGACCCAGGTAACCCCATAGAAAACACTCAGCCTTGCTCCCTGCCGGTAATTGTGCATCAACTCTCCTCTCTTTTTGTAGGTAAACAAAGCTGGCTTTTCACCTTCAGAATTTTCCAGGAATGAGTCAGTAATGGGATTGTTTGTGTCTTTCTTGCAACAGCAAGGAGTTAGAAAGGAACACAATTTTATATAAACCTCACAGAGGCTTATAAGGTCATTAAAGAAAATCTTATTCACTTCCTGAACAGTGACCTATATGAAATTTAAAATGTTATTTTTGTGAGAAACAAAGTTGGTAATTTTAACAATCCTTGTTAATATGCCTCCCTAAAATATTCTTTCAAAATACACAGGTCACCTATACTCTCTACTTTGTTCTGTCTTTAGATAATCTCCCAATCTATACATGTCCCTTTCTTTAATATGTTATGAGTTAAGTGATGCCCGACTTCCTACAAAATATATGTTGGAGTCTTAACAACCAGTGCCTGTGAATGTGATTTCATTTGAAAATAGTGTCTTTGCAGATGTACTCAAGTTAAGATGAGGTCATTGGGTGGAAGACATAATTCCTCCATGATTACTGGTGCTCTCATATAAGGGTCCTCATAGACTCATAGAGATTAGGCCATGAGCAGGCAGAGACAGATTTTAGTGACAAGGAACTAAGAGAAAGGCATGGAATAGATCCTGCCCTTGAGCCTACAGAGATAGCATGGTTTGGTCAACACCTTGTATTTTATATCCATGCTATCCAATATGGTAGCCAATAGCTGTATGTGGGTATTAAAGACATTAAAAAGACTAGTGCAAATTTATTGGCCAGTGCTGTGGCTGAAGTATTAGAAGTACAATTCTAGACCTTGTAATCATTTCAAAAACTAAACCTCTTGATTTCTCTTTATGCCATGTTTTCTTGATCCCTCCTTATGCCATATTGTGATGTCTAGTTTCTCCTAAGTTGTAAGACAAAATATATAGTATGCCTAATACACATAAGACCCTCCAAGAATTCTGAACAACTATCACTCTTTGCCAAATATTAATCCACCTCACTGTCTTAACAGTTTTCAAGTACAAAAACATGCTTCAATCTACCTTCAGCTCTTTATCCACATTGCTTATATTAACTTTGTCTCTTCCCTATGTTAGTTTATCCTTTGGATGTCAGTTTGCTATCATTGCCTTTAGATAGCAAATGAAACAGTATCTATTCATCTGCTCATAATATTCTGCCATCCAAATATGTTCTCAGTCTGCCATAAAAAATTAGAAAATACATGGAATATGAGAGGCACTTCAACTATTAGTTACAAAAATAAATGAATGAAGTCATGTTGATCTGACAAGTATTTTTAATCAATAATTTATAGTATTTCATTGAATGAGTAACAATTCAACCTTTAAAATCTGTAAAGAAATCATTCTCAACTTTAAAACGGAATCTGTTTCATTCACTACTGATTGCCACTAAATAAAGTCTATGCAAATACAAACAAAAAAAACTCACTCCCAATAGCAATGGAAGCTAAAATTAATAAGTAATTAATACCAAAATCTGGGAGGAATTGACACTAATTAAAAAAAACAGATGGAATGGGATTGAAATAAAACCAACCTAGCCATTTGCTTTTGGCACACCCAGGCTTTAGTCTATGAAAGAGAGACCATATTAGATAGGTAAGAAGGTACTTCATGCCTCTTTAACCATCTGTCCACTGACTCTAATATCTAGTCTTTTTTACATGTAGAAAAATTAGCCTCCCTTATTATTGTGTGTTGGAGGGAACTGTTGTCTTCCTCACCACAAATGTTCTATTTGATAATAAAAATGTTTTTTTTTCAATAAAAACTTCATTTAATGAGTAAATGAAAAAATGATTAAATATTATATAGTATGGAAATTTATAGCTATAAATGGTATTCGGTGTGGGAAGGGGGATATTTTAAGAGAAAAGAACTATAAGTGGCCTGTGACATAAGAATTGCAGAGGAAGAGTCACACAAGCTGCATTAGAAGCTATTGATTCACATTTTCTATAAGTTTTGCTTGTGTAGAATCTAAACTATCCATGAAGTGAGGACAGAAACAAAGTGAATGGAAGAGTGTGTGAAAACTATTACACAAGTGAAATAGGCATTAAGTGGATCTAGTGTCAATGTGACAGTATGATTTAAATAATATACCAAACAATACTGAGCTCCTTTTTCATTGACTTAACCACTTAAGTAACAAACAATATAAATTTTATGACACAAACAGCTTAGTACAGATTTCTGTTTCCACATGAATTTGCTATGTCTTGACACATTTTCCAATTTTATAATTTTTGCTTTACATATTAATAGTTGTTTTATATTACATGCATTATCTTCAAAATAAATTGTGGTATAATCAGTTGGGCATATCTCACCATTTCACAGAATTGGTAAGGAGATTAAAGGAAAACTAATTTGAGAAAAATGTAATACATAAAAAGGAAAGACTAGCAAATCTTACAATATAGGAAGAAGTAGACCCTCTAAAATTTCAACACTCTGATGTTGGACAGTGTTATAGTCAGGTCACTAGAGAAGCTTATTGCCTCTCTACTCTGTAAAAATAGACAGAGAAAGAGAAGTGACTGAAAGGAAGGAGGCTTATAGTTAAAAAGGAACAGCAAAGGCTAATACAAATGATAGAACTGAAAAAAAAGCTGTAGTCTTTACAAAGAGAACTGATTCTGTGGAAAAACTCAAATGATATGGAAGGCAGACGTGAATAGTGCTTTTAGAATTCTGAAAAAGAGTTCCAAGTGATAAAACCAATGAGAAATAAAATGGGAACAAACAATGGGAGCCAGTATACATAAAGTTTATTTTTTGATGGAAAATTCAAGAATAACCAAGAAGAAAAAAATCAAAATATTTGCAATTGGATTGAATCTTTTTCAAACGCAACGTAATTCTTTGCATGAAGAGAATCCAAGCAACTTAATAATCAAAAGGCTAATAAAATAGACATAGCCTAGAAATAGATCCCAGATTATGTGAATAATCATAAAATTTAAAATAAAAAGAGAAAGAAAATCTCGGGTATATAAAGTTACATCCATAGAGATAAAACTAGGCTGCAGTGTTAAATACTAATAAAAACGGGATTTTGAGAGGTGATTTTACAGTTTTGAAGGATAATTTTGTTATTCCCAAATTTGTATTTTATTTAGTAGCAAGAACATTAACGTTATAATTTATGAATAAGACATAAAATAAACCTCTTCAGAGCACTTTTGATTAAAAAAATTAAAAAACGGATTCCAACTAAATGTGATACTTATCATTAATGAATGACAGGTCTTAGTCATTCTTCTGAATATTTTACATATATTAATTTAATGCACAGCAATGATATGATTATGATACTATTCTTGTTCCTATTAATAAACAGAGTGGCTAAGTCACTTTATCAAAGTTATACGCTTGATAAATGTTAAAGATCAAATTTTAACTTAGGCATTTTTCAGTCTACAAGTGGTGTCATTGGCGTCATTTATTCTAATACACTCATGAGAGTAAGTTAAAGAGTTTAGAAACAGGAAAGTTATGGGAAATACAGTAAGAACAATGTGATAAGAAATGAAGTGATATATATCTAAAGCAATTCTAAGTAATTCTTCTATTATTAGACCTAAATAAAACATAGTTAATATGTGGTTGTTTTGAGTTGTTTCCCTCCATTCCATGTCCTCTGAAACAAATGGCATCAACAGTTTGAAATTGTGTTTTTAATTCCAGGGCTCAAATACATGCTCTCTAAAAATAAATACTTTACATAAATATTATATAATGTGATTTAGTATGAAATCTTTTGTTTCAAACTTTATAACATTATTTGAATAGTTTTCCATTTATGCTGTGCTCTAATTCAGCCTAAAGTGCAGTCTTAAAAATTAGCAAAAGTATACCTTATCTTAGTGTTATAATTGTTACATACAATATAAAAATTTACATGATGAAGTTAATAGGTAAGTGCAGCAATTTTAATTTATGATAAGAAAAAGGAGTCAAAAGGCTTTTTTTTTTGCATAGCCCTGTATACCCACATATTTACCATTTCTGAGGCTTGTTTTCCCTGTCTAGGATCATGGTCTCCTGGTTACAGCTGCTTGTATTTTTTTCATTAAAACTTGTTTTATTTTGCTTTCAGTTATACATGATACTATCACTGAGAATAGAATTCTGAGTCAGCAATTTTGTTTTCTTCTTTTTAACTGAGCAATTTAAAAATGTTACCACCCTCTTCTTTCATTTTTCATTTTTATTTCAATCATTAATTGTGTTGTTTCATTGCATGTTAAATGCCGTTTACCTTGGGTCGCTATCACAACTGGCTTTCTAGGTCTGACTTAAGTATCTTGAATACAAAGTGCCCGTGTGTGACCTTCTTGGGGTCTATTTGCCTGGTAGTTTCTTTCTTTCTTTCTTTATTTTAACACCTAAAATCTCTCTTTATAAAAAGATTAGCAATTTTCAGCCACAACATCTTCAAGTTTTTTTCTTCCCTATTCAATCCTCTCTGTCATTCTGGTGCCATATGTTTCTGATCATACAATGTCATCTAACATGTGTTTGAGGGTCCAGTTATGATGATTATTAGCAATACTATTGTCTTTTCCTATTCTTCATCTTAGATACCATATATACTCGAGTATAAGCCGAGTTTTTTTCAGCACAAAATTTATGCCGAGTTCGGTTTTTTTTCTCGGCTTATACTCGAGTATATACGGTAATTTCTATTGCTCTACCATCAAGTTTCTTTATTTTTTCTTCTGTCATTTCCATTAAGCTGTTAAGTTGAACAGTAAACTGTTTAATTTCACAAAGTCTATTTCTCACTCCTAATGTCTCTATTCTGTTTTCAATTATTATTGATATTTGAGAAAAAATATAAAGTACTTAATTTGATTCAAGGAGAGAAAGAAATCAATTTTAATTTTTCCTTTTTCTCTAAAGAAACTGAAAATAAATTAAAACAATTATCAATATGTGATTTTCAGAACAGGTTATGAATGGGTGCTTTTTATACATTGATTTTCTTTTTGTTGGAAAATTAGACATATCCTTAGTGTGTATTCTACTCCAGTGATGATTTTAAAACTCATTTTTATGTCTAGCTTGTTTTAACAGACTAATTATATACATTCATATCCTGGATCCCGTTAAGATTGCCTTCTATAATCTGTCCCAATCACTTGCACAATCTAACATTTAATAAATCACGACCAAAGGAAATTTCATATAATCATTCAAATGAATTATAGAAATGTTATACTTGAACAGAGGAGGACGTTTTTATTCATAAGATGAGTTAAGGTTTTGTTAAGAATAATAATGCATACACCACTTGGGGAGGTTGAAAACACTTGAAGGTTCTTTATAGCAGGACTATAAAGAGTTACAACTAAGTGAATATGAAATATAGTTCTCAAGCTTCATTGAATAAGGAAGAGTTTTTCTAAGAACTTTTAATATTCTAGTGTTTATTATCGTTTCTATATGGGGAAAACTAGTAGTTAACAACCATTTCTCCCCTTACAAATACTAAAAGAATATACTATTTTTACTTTCTGAAAACTACAAATGATTTAAAACAAATATTACAAAAATGGTAGCTGTTTTATTGTTGTTGTCCTGGTGTTTTTGAGTGACTAATTATTTGACATGTGTGACTAGTTCATATTCTGAAGACAAAACACCCCAAAATATTAGCTTCTAAAATATAGGATAAGATAACCTAGCAATGAAGTTACCTGCATAAAACGTTCAACATTTACAAAAGAACATGGTAAAAATGCCCTTGTTCTAACTTTTAGACATTGTATCGTAAGGCTGTGACGCCTGGCATTTTTGCAACCATCCTGTGATAGTAGCGGTCTAAGGGGAAACAGAATAGTGTAGCTAAAAGGTGGAAAATTCCTGATTTTTGAAAGACATTCAGTTGGTAGAACATTGATTTACATTACCTCATGAATTTAGAGTATTCCTAATTTTTTAGACTATTGAATTTTATATTTTCTCTCTCTTTTTTAAAGTGGTTTTGGATTTTTTTAATTCAGATTAATATGTGGGTACAAATAGGGCTATATTCTTTGAATTTGTTAGTAACGTTCCAAGTTGTAGTGAAGCCCTTTTCCCAGGAAGTGTACCATATGCCCCTCCACTGCACCTGGTCAGGGAGGACTTACCAAGCCTCTCCCTCAGACCCTTCTCCCGCTACTTGAATTTAATTGTGCTTTTTTTTTCCTTGAGTAAATGTACAGTAGTTCATCTGCGAGTTTCATGTTAGTATTGCTTACATTAGATGCTTGCTTTTAAATTCTTTTAAATTAGGAGCATGTTCTTTTAAATTGCTTTTAAATTCTTTTTAATTAGGAGCATGTTCTCCAAATCCATTCAGATAAATACAAAAGATACAAAGTGCCCATCTTTCTTTATGGCTGAATAGTATTCCAGGGTAGACCAGAGTTTATTTATCCATTCATGAGTTGATGGGCACTTGGGTTGTTTCCACATCTTGGCGATGGTGATAAATATTTGAGCGCCAATGTCCTTAAGGTAAAATATTTATGTGTGTGTGTGTGTGTGTGTGTGTGTGTGTGTGATGTGTGTGTGTCTTTCCTTCTGGGTAGATACCTAGTAACGAGATTGTGGGATCAAATGGTTATTCTCTTTTTAAAGTAAAAAAAGTGAGATGAATTTGAGTTTTAAAAAATATTTGGCCCATGGCAAAAGAAAGTGGAATAAGACAAGTAAAATAATAGAAAAAAAGCAGGAAATTGTGCATAGAAGATACATGCCGTAGTCTATTTAGTGTTGTGATGAAGGATTACCTGAGGCTGTGTAATTTATAAAGAAAAGAGGTTTATCTGGCTCCTGGTTCTTCAGGTCGTACAAGAAGCCTTTCACCAGCATCTGAGTCTGGTAGGAGCCTTGGCAGCTTCCATTTATGGTCCAAGGGAACAGGAGCAGGTGTGTGCAGAGAGTGTGCCGCGAGGGAGCCAGCAAGACAGAGAGTAAGGAGACGCCAGGCTCTTTTGAACAAACAGCTCTCCCAGCCCCAGTTAAAAACAGCAAAAAAAAAAAAAAAAATGAAGTGAAACTCCCCAGGGAAGGGACAGAGGAAAAACTAATTTATAACTCCCCCTCCCAGGGATGGCATTAATCTATTCATGAAGGACACACCCCAAAGATATGAATTCCTCCCATTAGGTCCCACCTTCAACATCGGGGATCAAATTTCGAGATGTAATTTTAAGGGCACAAAGATCAAAACAACAGCAATAGTGTTAGCAGAAAGCAAATGTGTGTATGTGCTTTAAAAAGAATGAAAAGTACAAAGCTGGTAAAACCACGTTTTTGGTTTTTTTTTTTTTTTCTTATTTGTTAGTATGATGAACATGCCTGTTTATGCCAAGAATCTCTTGCCTGGAACTGCAGCAAAATATCCAATAGTCTTAAGATAGAACTCGTATGTGTGTGTGTGTGTGTGTGTGTGTGTGTTGTTTTAAAGCTGGGACACTTCATAGTGCTGTGTGCAGTTGTAGCTATACTGTTTACTGCCTTCCTTACTTACCAGCCAAAATTAGATGTAGACTTATCTTGGTTAATAATATGGGACTAAAACAGAGGACTGCGTGTTGGTTTATCAATTATATTATCACAGTACTTAAGTTTTCAATAATGCCACCCACTATTTCTTTTTCTGGAACCAAGTAAATCTTTCATGTGCGGAAGAAATAGTATCAGTATTATTCTTTATTCTCTTAGCATATATATATTTTTAATTTTGAAGATATTTACTTTTTATCTCCTTTCATCCTTAAATGCACAATTGCAGAATGCACAATGTGATTTTTTTCTTCACTGCTTCAGTCTTAGACTGAGGGTCTTTCATGATGTCTGTGTGACATTAATGCCTCAATCACTGTTAACCTTATGAAAAGTGAGGAACAATTTTTCTTCTCTTTAAGTTTTTTTTTTAATCTAAATCCTCATACAAAGTTTTGGCAACCAAAAAGGCACAATAATTATAATGTCATATTCATTTAAATCATCTCTATTCTTAGATTGTTCCAGCTGAACATGATATTGTATAGGATTTGACATCTCAGTGAAGCAATGGGCTGCATTCATCAGTGGGACAGAGAGAATGAAAATTTTAATCAGTAAATTACACTTTACTCCAGTCACCCACTTAGTAGTTTTAGAGGGTTTGGATGATAATTTACAGGTCGGTGTACATAGCATTATGACAAAACAGGAGATAACGGCACTAATTGTTATGTATGGAAGGCAGACAAAATTTACCACTTGCACTGGGAACAAAAATAAAAGTACATAATGAGTTTCAGCTCAGAGTTCATAGTTGCTTGTTTTCTTCTCGCATAATCCATCCACGTAGAAAAATAAAATTTCAATGTTTTTTATTTCATATAAGTAAAATGAAAAAAAAAAAAAAAACATATTTGAAACGGTAAAATGTTGAAAAATTCCAAAGCACAGTGAGAAATGTATCTGTTTCCTACAGACTTTGCTTTGGCATCCTGTCAGCATAAATTAATGAACCTGCTTGCAGAGATATTACAAAAGGGTCAGATTCTGTTACATTCATGATTCACACACATGTAGTAGGTATAATGAAATTGAGGACATCTCAGCCCTATTTTCTGATGTTATACAAAATATTAAACAGGTGTTAATTTTCTTAAGGTTAAATTTGTACCTAACGATTTAAATTTCACAGCATGTAATTTTAATATTTGAAATAAGAAACCTAAATAATAAAACATTTCCTCTTCCTTGATTTCAAGCATAAAGTTAAGGGTTGTGTAGTTAAATTAAATGTGATTTTGTATATAAGGGAAAAAGGCAAAGCAATGGTAATCTAAAAATGTTTAAGCTGCAAACTAATCTTCAATATTTTGGTCAACAATAATGATGTGGAAATTTTTCTCAGAACAAGAGGTAGATATGGAATTTCCCTTAAATAAATATAGAATGATTTTTTGATATTAATTGCAGGTTTTAATGTACAGCATGTCCATAAAGTTCACGTGCAATTTTAAATTGCACACAGACTTTATGGACATCCTATATAAGTGTACGTATATATGTATGTATGTATATGTGTACATTTTTAAAATCATCATATCATTATGTATAAAAAAAATCCTACTATGATTAAATTTAGAGTATTTACAATATACATAAAACTCAATGAGAATTTACAATAATACAATCTCTTCGGGTCTGTGAATCTGAAATAACTCTTTACCATTTGGCTTTCCTTTAATTCTTTTCAGTGAAGTTGTGTGAGTTTATTATACAGAACTTTAAATTTATATATAAATATTTAATATTTCTGATGCTATAGATATGTAAATAAATAAAATATAAAATGTATCCCATTTTCATTGTGCATAGATAGAAATACAATTGATTTGTTATCTTGTTACCTTATGAAGTTCACATATTCATTCGAACCTTTCTTCTAAAAATTCTTTTACTGTGTCTATAATTCATGGATTCTGTAATCAAATATAAGTTTAAGTTTTCCTGAAATTCTATTTGCCTTTATTTATTTTCTTGGGTTTTTATTGCACTTGCAGGACCTCCAACATAATGTTAAATTAATTGGTTCTAAATATTATCAAATAATTTTTGTATCTTTTGGCAAGATGCTACATTTTTTCTCCTTAAGAGTCCTTTTCTCTCTCTCTCTCTCTCTCTCTCTCTCTCTCTCTCTCTCTCACACACACACACACACATTTTTTCCTTTGAGACATTTTCCCTGTTGCCTGGGTTGGTATGCAGTACCACAATCATGGTTTACTGCAACCTCAAACTCCTGAGCTCCAGAGTTCATCCTGCCTCAGCCTCTCCAAAGTGATAAGATTAAAGGTATGAGCTACACCATCCTTCTTTCAGTTTCTTAATATGATGAATTATTTTGTTTGTTTTGCAGAAAAGTTCCTCTTACCTTACATTCCTGTGATAAAATGCAATTACTTTAATACGTTAGCCTAGCTATTAATACATTGCTCATTTCTACTTGCTAGCTTTTTGAAAGGATTTATGAATATATGCTCACATAGATTCGCTGTCATTTGTATATTTGTTTGTTTCTTCAAATTTCTGCATAAAGTCTTTCTGCTTGTGATACCTTCCTCTATCAGGGTAACATCAGGTTAATACTCTCTTTAGAAAAAGGTTTGGAAAATATTTTTTCCTCAATTGTTTTCTAAAAGTGTTTGCTGAACTGATATTCTTCTTTAAATAGTTGGTGAAATCCGGTGGTGTAGTATATAGCATTGCAGTTTTAACTATGAATTTAATTTATTTAATTCTTGTAGGAATATGCAGTATATACATGTTTTTCTTGATTGGGTTAAAGAAGACTACCTACAAAGTGTAGTATTTTATATTGGTATGTCATAAGTATCAAGCACAGAGCGTGTGGGCCTTTGAAGTGTTATAAATGTTTATTCCTTTTTCTGAGATACATTCTCTGTCATATATCAGTAATCAGGTTATAGGCATATACTATTTTGAAATAGAGCTATTGCTTTTGGAATAGGCTCAGATGTACACTGGCTAATAAAGTTCAAAATGTCCCTTCCCTTAAACCAGATTATAGAAATAAATTATATTTATGTATTTGAGTTAAATCTTACAGAAAATATTATGTATTACTTCATACCTTGGAAAGTACTTTTTCTTGTCTTATTTTATTTATTTTTTTATTCATGACAACTATCCTCCATTTTAAGACATATTTATTGCTTTTTATAAAATCTAATCAATAGATATGTGGAGCTATTTTCTACTTCATTGTCTGTCCCTCATATACAAAATTGTATCCCAGTTCAATATTTTTGTCTATGATGTTTTCCAGATGCATCAAATTTCAGTTAGGTTTCTCTAGATCAATTGAGCAACTCTTCAAAGAAGTTCATTAATCACTTTTTGTGTGAGATCAATGGCTAACCAATGATTGCTTATTCCTGTGTTTTAAACAATACTGAAATTCTAACTCTAACCAATGGTTATTTATTCCTGTGTTTTAAACAATATTGAGATTCATGTTATCTTACCTCTGACATAATTTATGTTGCCAGTTATTTATTTTTTAAATCCATCTCTTTTAATTTTTTAATTTTGAGCATTAATAAAAACACTGTATGTTCAAAATGTTCCCTAAGAAATAAAATTAATGTATTTATTTTCCAGTTTCAAAAGTTTTTAGAGTATCAGTCTTCATCATTTATGTCAGCTAATCTGGAAGAATTTCTTTATTGGTACTAAATTGTTCACCAACATGTCTTTTCCCAGGACTGTTTTGGAGTTTCTCAACGGGAAGTCTTAAAGTACTATTGTACACTTAATTGCCATTGTTAATTTTTTGCTGTGTATTTGTGAACACCTCTGAGAGTTGATTTTGTTTCAATGATGTTTTCTATTAAATATTTCTGCGAATGTGATACAATATATTGATCGATAGTTAAATATAAAGAAACTTAAATTTTGGCATAAACTCAAATTTCCATGATATATTTAATAATTTATATGTCATTGGCTGAAGCTGGCTCTTGATTGCTTGTTTTTATTTAGAATATTTACATTTATATTCATGAGAGATATTTGTTTATACTATTTCAACTTGGAATATCCTTGTTAGGTTCAAATGTCAAAGTTATCCTGGTCCTAAAAATAGGCTTTAGGAAATGTTTCTATTTTCAATTATTGTTGTGTTATGCCCTGATCGAAGTCCCCAAAGACCACCAGGGAGCCGATTCCGATGCAAAAGCAAAGAACCGTTTTATTGCAAGCTCGAGCTTGGGCGACTGGGGTCTCCGTTACAACGGATCCGAGCCAGAAGCCCCGAGCTCTTGTGGTAGGGGTATTTTATACTCTTTTACAGTATTCTGGGAGTATACATTTCAAACAAAGGGATTGCATCTGGATTGGTCGTCACCGGTCTAGCCGCGTGACTCACCCCAGAGACAGTTTCTGATTGGACTTCTGTGCTTTATACTTGAATTTGGCAACTCATGATGACTTGCAAGTTTTACTCAAAATGGCGGGTGCTGCAAAATGGCTACCTTCAATTTAGCAT
>CAUYPK010152583.1:0-25656 GCA_963574355.1 Loris lydekkerianus
ACTTAAGTATAGTAAGTATAAATTCAAGGAAACATGTACAGGACTTGCATGCTAAAAACCACACAATAACTAAGAAAATGCCAGGAAGGCTATGTTAACCAGTGTGATGAAAATGTGTCAAACGGTCTATGAAGCTAGTGTATGATGCCCCATGATCATATCAATGTACACAGCTATGATTTAATAAAAAATAAATAAAATAAAATTCTAAAAATATGAAAAAAACCACAAAACACTGATAAAGGCAGAGATAAACCATGTTCATGAATTGGAATACTCTTAATTATTAAAAATGTTAACTCTCCCCAAATTGATATACAAATTGAGTTACAATTTCTATCAAAATCTCTGCAAGAATTTTGTAGAAAAAGGTAAGATTATTGGAAAATGGATATGGAAAGGCAAAAAAATTAGAATATTGTAAAATACCTGAAACATAAAGTTATCTTTGATCATTTTACTTTATTTAAAGAATTATTACATCTACAGTAATCCAAATGTGTGGTATTGGTAGAGGGACAGATACATAGATAATGACACATAATAAAGAACTCAGAAGTAGTCTTACAAAAATAGAGTCAACTTATTTTTGAAAAAGGTACAAAAATCAGTCCATGGAGGAAAGATGCCCTTTCAACAGATAGTGCTAGAGCACATGAGGATGTGTAGGCAAAAAATAAACGTCTACCTAAGCCCCATAACTTACACAAACATTACTGAAAATGTTTCCCAGACACATCTAAATGTAAAATTCTAAAACCTTTAGGAAAAACAGGAGAAAATCTTTGAGGTGTAGGACTGGGTAAAGAGTTTATAAACTTAACACAAAACTCATGATGTGTAAAAAGAAAACTGTGTACAGTCTGTTTCATCAAAACTAAAAACATTTTTTCTATAAAAAGTCCCATTAATAGAATAGAGACAGGAGAAAATATTTGCAAGCCACATATCTGCCAAAGGACTATCATCTAAAGAACTTTCAAAACTCAGTGGTAAAAACAAAAACCCAAATAATCTTATTTTAAAATGGGCAAAAGAGGTTGAGTCCAGTGATTAGTGCATGTAATTCTGGCACTCAGGGAAGCTCAGGTGGTGGGAGAATCACTTGAAGCAAGGAGTTTAAGATCAGCCTAAGCAAGAGGACAACCCCATCTCTACAAAAAATAAACAAAATTAGCCAATGTGGAGGTGTACACTTGTAGTCCCAGCTACCCAGGAGGCTGAAGCAAGATCACTTGAGCCCAGGAATTTGAGGTTGTAGTTGAGCTATGATAATGCCATTGCATTGCCCTCTAGTCCAGGCAGCGACTGAGACCTAGTCTCAGAAACACATGCGTGCACACGTACTGCACACAAATGAGCAAAAGATATAAACAGGCATTTCATTTAAGAAATAAAAAGATGGAAAACACATAAAAATATGCTTAATATTATTAAATACTAGGAAATGAAAATTAAAAGCTCAGTGAAATGTCACTAGACAGCGATCAGAAGGGCTAAAATTAAGAATAGTAACAGGAACTAAAATCTGGCAAGGACACAGACAAACCAAGTCACTAACATGTTACTCGTGTGAATGTAAAATGTACAGCTACCATAGCCAAGAGTTAGACAGCTTCTTAAAAAATTAAACTTGCAATCACCTTATAACCCAGTAATCATGTTACTGTGTATCACAGAAAAATGAAAGCTTATGTTCATAACTAATACACGAGTGTTTTTAGCAGTTTTATTTGTAACATCAGAAAAAGTGGGAACGATCCAGGCATCCTTCAACAAGTAAATGGTTAAACAAACTGTGGCATAGCACAGAATACTACTCAGCAATAAAAAGGAACTACTGATACACTAAAAAAAAAAAAGTTTAAATCTCCCATGAATCATCATGAGTGAAAGAGCAAATTCCAGAAGGTTATATTCTGTATGATTCCATTTACATACCATTCTTGAAATGACAAAGTTATAATACTGCAGACTGGATTAGCAGTTGGCAGGGGTAAAGAAGGGGTGGAGAGAGAAGGAAGCGTGACTGTAAAAGGGCAGCAAGGGATTCTTGTGCTCATAGAAATTTTTTGTTTCTTGAGTATGTCAAAGTCAATACCCGGATTTGATATTGTACCATCAGTTTGCAAGATGTTACCAATGGGGGGATCTCTCTGTATTACTTCCTACAACTACATATGAACCTACAATAGTCTCAAAAAAAGTTAAATTTAAAAATTAAAAAAAAAAAAAAAACAGGTTGGGGGGCGGGGGAGGATTGAGCCGAAGATGATTTAGAGCAGAGACTGGGAAGATGATGTTGGACCAAGCAAAGCACTAAAAAACGTTTTGCCATCACTGATTGGAGAACAAAGTTAATGCAGCAAGTGAGATAAGGACACCTAAGTAAGGGAAAGGAGCCATCTGCAGGGAGGGTGGCCTGGACACCTCCTAGCATGGGAATTCCAAATCCCACCTCCTGGGAGGCAGAACGGTACTAACCACCCTTGGGATCTGGGAGACCCTGTGTGCTTCCAGCTAACTATCCCTTTGATGCAGGACAGGTGGTGCCAAGACGAGCTGCCTTAGCCCTGGCGGTGTTGACGCTGCAGAGGCAGAAGGAACCAGCTTGCTGGAAGGGCCAACACCTGCTGGGGAGACACTGGCGCCTTGCTATCTACTCCCCCTGCACTTCTGGCTGGTCAATTTCAAGGATAATGCCTTGCTGGCTCCTCATGTGAGTTTCCAGGGCCTGAGGGCTCTGACATTCTGCTGCTGATTGGACAACTAGCCATAACTGATGAAGACCCATGCCCTAAAAGTCAACATTGAGTTCCAGCAAAACAACCCCCTGAGACTATATAAACCCCTGAGCAGAGACCAAGGACAGACTTGGGCCAGGGAGCAAGAGAGCTTGTTCCCCAGCTGGGTTCTCTCCGCCAGGAGCTTTTCTATTCTTTGTTTCTGTGAATAAATCCTGTCTTACCACTGATGTGTGGTCCTTGGATGCATTCGCAAAGACCAAGATACCATATTTGGCTAGCCAGCCAGGGGAGAAGACCAAGTTCCGGTATCACCTTGGGGTTAAGCTAGTTTTAATAAGTTCTATTCTTGCTACCAAACCATTTCTAAACAAGATGGCCATGTTCCCAATTGCCTCAACTCTCAGAACAAAGTGGAATATTTAAAAAAAGAGCAAAACTAAATTTATTCTTACTGTGATGTTCCAGCAATTGTGCTTGAAAACTTATATCCACACAAAAACCTGCACATGGATGTTTAAAGCAGCTTAATTCATAGTTGCTAAAACTTTGAAGCAATTAAGGTTTCCTTCATTAGGTAAATAAACTACAGTACATCCATACAACAGAATATTACTCAGCATTAAAAAGAAATAAGCTACTAAGCCACGAGGAGACACGGAGAAACATTAAATACATATTAAGTGAATATGGAATGATTTTAACTGTATGACATCCTAGAAAAGACAAAAAGATCGGGTGTTGCAGGGGTTGTGGGTGAGGGATGAACAGGCAAAGCAAAAGGGCCTTTAAGAGTGGTGAGAGTACTTGGTGTGACACCTTACAAGGAAGGACACATGTCATTACACTTCGGTCCAGACCCACAGAATTTTGGGTACAATTGACAGGGGGGAAGACTGCACACTGGGGCAGGAGGTACGTGGGAACTCTCTGTACTTCCCTCTCAGTTCTGCTGCTGAACCTAAAACATACAATCTTTTTTAAAATGTACAGAATCCATCACAGGTAGTTTTTCTTTTGTTTTGGGTTATGCTGAGACACAAGTTTTTTAGGATAACACAGCATGAGGCGGTTAATTTATGAAAACATTCACACCATTGCCAGTATTGATTACAATTGTAAACGCTGCACCTGCTCAGATTGATTCTGTTTAACCTTTTGGACTGAAATTTCTCATTTTCGGTGGGAAAATCTTGTGAATTGTTTTCCCAGGAATTGTACCAAGCTGTTTTAAGCCTCCTTCACTTTCCTTAAATTAGCTCACGTTCAATAGCTCAAAACACAAAAGGAGAAATGTTTAAGAACAATGTGACTGTCGAGCCTATCTGCTTCTCAGGCTGGACACCAGGAGTGGTGATCCATTTCTGTCACTGGGCAGTGGGAACTCCAGGTGAAGCTTAGTTCTCCTTTTCGCATGTTTATTTTAGCTCTGAGTGGGGACCACAATTAAATGCAAAAGGTGATTCTGATCCCTTCGTACAAAGCAGAGGAATGATTCCATTTGAAAACAATCCTCTCAAAAGCATTTTTCTCAAGTTTGCTTAAAATAGCAATTACCTTTCTATCTTATGAAGTTCAAATTTACAAAACTTAGCCACAAACGTTCCAGAACACTATTGTATGTAGTGAGGAGCACTCACCCACCACCCAGAGATGTGAGTGCTATTCAACACAGGGTCTGTTCAACACAACATTTGGTCTATTCAACACAGGGTGCTCGCACTGTTACACCTTGGGCTACATTTATAAAATAGGACCACAGAGCCCACGCTCCTCACAGGCAGTGAGAAGACCACAAACGTCCTGGGGGGTGTAAACTGCATGCCACCTCACAGTTGTAAATGAGTAGTAAGCACGCATCCGGACATGTAAAATACATCAGAAAAAATTATTCCCTTAAAGTGAAACTAGTGAGGTGGTATTTACAGGTTGTGTGTGTAAACCTGATCCCTCACTGTGAAATGAACAAGGCGCCTCACAGAACTCTCGCATAGGCTGCAGTGAACAGCCCTTTGGAAAGTGTCAGGAATGAGTTCTATGGAGAATGGAAGAAACCAAATGCAACACAATATTTTGCAAATTAGGGACCTTCTATTTGTACCATGATACTACAAAATGTCATTTGAATAGGGACCTACAAACAAAACTGCATTATGCCACACAAGCCATGAATTATAAGAATGGAATTGTGTCATATCCCTGACAGTAAGAGATGTCTGGACTCCAGAAAATTTACCTCCAGGCAGGTTGGTATATTTGTAACTGAGCAAATTACAAAAACATTATCTCTGACATTTTCTGTGAATGGGATAAGCTTCCAACTTGCTTCTGCTTATGTGGAAATAGGATTAAAATGAAACAGACATATTAATAAGGTGAGCAATACTGCCTGGAGGAATCATGCAGAGTACCCTCCCTCCTTTGTTCTGAGAGCAGATTATTAGTCACTATTAGGTGTATCATCCTAATTGCTCTGTTTATTAACTACCTATTTCATGCCAGATAGTATACTTGATACTTTCCAGAAGTTGTCACATTTAATCTTCACAGTAATCCTATACAGTATTACCACCCCATTTTATATAATAGGAAACTGGGGCTCAGAATGATTTGACTAGCCTAAGGCCACAAACTTGAGTGCCATATCACCAAAAAAAAAAAAGTCCAACACCTCATTTCCACTGACAGAATGGAGGAAGATGGGGGACTGGCTCTGGGAAGTAAGCCGGGAGAAGGGGGGTTGGAGGTGTACAAAAACAGAAGTTTCATTTTTATTTCATATATCTCTCTACAGCTTGATATTTTTTAACAAAGAGTATAGATTACTTTTATAATAAAAACAATTGAATTCCTTGGTCTGATAAAACACCTGCTGTAGGAAAACATCAAACCCCTTGGGAGCTGAACACACAGCAGGCACTAAAGTAAACACTGGATAGAACTAAATTGGGTTAATATATTTTATTCTTCTTTTTAAAAAGTGAAAGTAATAACAGAAAGTAAGTAGCTAAAATAAGAAGAAATCATGGGCTTGTATCATCTTTTTTAAGTATCGTTAGGTAACATACATACACATATGCATACACACATACCCTTGTATGGATGTGGAAAAGATCTCTCAGGAATATTTAACATTATTTGCCAAGAAAAAAAATCAGTGAATTCTCAATTTCCAGTGCACAACTCAATTTCCATAAAGTTTTACTTTGCTTCAATAAAGAAAACCCGGCCCTACTTCACATGGGGAACCTGAATTTAAATCTTTAAGATAGAATTCAGGCATATGCATTTTGAAAAATCTCCAGAGATATATGTTGAATAAATCAGTGACTGAGCATCTGCTATAGTTTGGACATTTGACCCTCCAAACTTCTCTGTGAGATCTGATCCCTCCCCAGCGTGGGAGGTGGGGCCCAATGGGAGATGTTTAGGTCAGGGGGATAGATCCCTCATCACTGACTTGGTGCCATCCTCATAGTGGTGACCTCTCAGTCTGTTAATTTCCAGGAGAGCTGGTTGTTAAAAAAGAGTCTAGCACCTCCCTTCCCTCTCTCTCACTTCCTCTCTCATCATGTGATCTGTATACACTGGTGCCCTTTGCCCTTTGCCTCATGCCATAAGTAGAAGCTTCTGAGACCCTGGTCTGAAGCAGATGTTGTCACCATGATTCTAGTACAGCCTGCAGAACAGCAAGCCAAATAAACTTCTTTTCTTTATCAATTATCCAACCTTGGATACTCCTTTATAACAATACACAAAAAAGACAGTATCCCCACTAAACCTGTTCTTTAAAAAAAAATAACCCAGCAATTCCACACCTAGGTTTATAGCCAATGGAAAAGAACATGTATATTTACCAAACACATGAACTAATCTAACAATAGCACTATTCCAAATAGCCCCAACTAGAAACTAGCCAAAAGCCCGTTTGGGGTACATTCACACAATGGAACGTTTTAAAACAATCTACAGCTACGTGCAATAATGAAGATGAATCTCACAAACGAAATATTGAGAAAAAGTAGCCAAACATAGAAGAGTACCTACTGTATGATTCCATCAACATAAAATTCAAGTACTAACAAAACTCATTTTTGTTGTTAGAAGTCAGGATAGTGATTACCCATGGAGGGGGGGAGGAAAGTAACCAAAAAAGAGAATAAAGAGGTTTTCTGATATCCTTGGATATTTCTGTTTCTCAGTCTGGATGTTCATAACATGAGAATGTTCAGTTGAGGAAAACTAACTGGGCTATATGCTTGTGTGCATTTTACTGCAACATAGTCTACAGCAATATAAGAAAAAGAAAAATATATCTAAAATTCCACCACAAAACAAATAGGAATTAATAGGAAGTTTATAACTTTAAAGCCAAGACATAATAAAATTTAAAACACATAGTGAAAGATACTAAAGGAGACCATTCTTCTAAGTATTACAAGAATCCTAAAACAAATACTTTATGTACTCAATACTGAATTTGAACTACTTAATCAACACTTATGTGCACATATAGAAGTAAAACTCAATGGAAATCAAGTAGATGGAAGGGGAAAGGAAGGGATGGGTAAATTCACATATAACTCATGCAATGCAGATATTCTGGGTGAAGACCACACTTATAAGCTGGACTTAAAGTGTACAAAAACAAATTATGTAACTAAAATATATGTACCCCTGTAATATTCTGGAAAAAAAAAAATACATAGTTGAAAGAAAAGGTGATATAACAGAGAAGGAAGGAGTAGCAGACACAGGCACTAAGACTCCAGCCCCAGCATGGCCTATGAGGTCAACTCAGCACATCTCTTCACTACTTTGAGGAGCATCTGGCCACAGGTTCTATTCCACCTCTCCTGCAGAGTTGTTGCCAGGATTATGTAACATATATATGTAAAGCATAATGCTTGGCACATTGTTCAAAAAGAATTCATTCATCTCCCTTCCTTTCTTGACTCTAAGACATGAATATAAGTTTAATAGAAACCACTTATAAATTCTTTTTTCTTTTTGTACTAAGACTTTTTTTTTTTTTTCAATTGTTAGGGATTCATTGAGGCTACAAAGAACCAGGTTACACTGATTGCATTTGTTAGGTAAAGTCCCTCTTGTACTTGTGTCCCATCCCCAAGAGGTGTGTCATACCCCATGACCCCCACCCACCTCCTTCCTTCCCTCTCCCTACACCCCCTTCCCTGACCCCTCATCATGTACTGGGTCATCAATTGTCCTCAGATCAGAATTGAGTATATAAGATTCTTGCTTCTCCTTTCTTGTGATGCTTTACTAAAAGGAATGTGTTTCTACTTCCATCCAGTTTAATACAAAAGATGTAAAGTCTCCATCTTTTTAATGGCTGAATAGTATTCCATGGGGTACATATACCACAGCTTGTTAATCCATTCCTGGGTTGGGGGGCTTTCAGGCTGTTTCCACATTTTGGTGATTGTAAATTGAGCTGTGATAAACAGTCTAATGCAAATGTTCTTATGATTAAAAGACTTTTTTTCTTCTGGGTAGATGCAGGATCAAATGGGAGGTCTAGTTTGAGTTCTTTGAGGATTCTCCATACTTTCTTCCAAAAAGGTTGATTTGTCTGCAGTCCCACCAGAAATGTAGAAGTGTTCCTGCCTCTCCCCATCCATGCCAACATCTACAGTTTAGAGATTTTGTGATGTGGGCCATTCTCACTGGGGTTAAATGATATATCAGGGTGGTTTTGATGTTCATTTCTCCGCTAATTAGGGATGATGAGCATTTTTTCATATACTTATTCATCTGTCTTCTTTAGAGAAGGTTCTATTCATTTCTCTTTCCCAGTGATATAACGGATTATTGCCTCTTTTTATATTTATTAATTTGAATTCTCTATAGATCATAGTTATCAAGCTTTCTTTTTTTTCTTTTGCAGTTTTTGGCAGGGGGCAGGCTTGAACCCACCACCTCCAGCATATTGGGCTGGTGCCCTACTCCTTTGAGCCACAGGCGCTGCCCTCAAGCTTTTTATTATTTTTTCAACTTATAAATTCTTAAATATAATAAAGGTATATAACTGGATATCTGTGTGGGCAAACATAACACACACAAAATATTATATCAGTGAAGTTATCCATAGGATGCTTAGACATTTCCAATTTTGCATGCTTTTCAGAAGTAGGAAAGCAAATGGTAGTTGGTGACTGAGCTATCAAGTAGACAGATACCTTCTCTAGCAGCCCTATCCACAGGATGTACGATGTGATATCTAAGAAAACACTGGCTGTGACATACTGTTTTCAACAACCTGTGGCTGTGATCTTGACTCGGTGGGTGTCACTAAAATAAGTGTCATTGAAGAAAGAAGAGGTGATCGAACTCCAGCAGCCCAATGCAAACGCAATAGAGAAAGACATTCCTGGATATTGAGGGATTTCAAGCTGACTCGGGGTCTGAGCAAGCGTGTTTCCATGTAAAAGGCAGCTCATTTATCAGCTGCAGTGAGAGGAGCTAGCATATTTCAGTCACAGTGCACGGGCCTAATGCCTGGTGTGCACAGAGCCTCTGCCCTCATCCTCCAGTTCTCATCCAATCTCCAGAGCTGATTGGATTCAGAAAAGATCAAGAGGAGCAAAGGTTGAAATTTAAAAAAAAAAAAAGCAAAATTTAAACTCAACCAGCATCATTCACACAAAGACAAAAAAGGTACATAGTCAACAAAATCAAATGCAGCAATCTACCTCATTGCGTGTTTTCAGACCCTGCCTATTGTTTCCATCCCTTTTTCTGGGTCATTAATGATGCTTTCTTCATTAGCTTTATTTTGTTTTTAGAATAGTACATACAATCAGAATATGATCACTGTAATTTCAGATTACAAAAAGAAAAAAAGTGCCTGGAAATAGAATTAAAAAAAAAAAAAAAAAAACAGAATCAAAGAGAAAGACATGATTGGATGAATAAAATTGTTTTATATTCCACAATCTTCCATTCAGTCGTTGGCCACTAGGGTCAACTGCAAGTGACTCTAAAAGTCATGGATCGTGATCTTCCCACAAAATAAATGCTAACAGTATTTGGGGTACTTATAATAGCTATAAAGATTAATATGTTACATCACAGCCTTCTAAATATCAAAAAGGATGACTATAGACAGCAGTAAAATATGACTTTGCTCTTTATCATTAAATCTTTACAAATTTAATTTTCTAACATCTTCCAAAAAGTGAATTGATTGCATACAAAAATGGGGTCAAGTCTATGGCTAAGGAATAATTTTAAAAGTCTGTTTATATGCCAAACTTTCACATACTATCTACCAGGGGAACATAAACAGGAGATGGGGGTTTCTGATTTATTTTTAGAGTCCCTACTAAAGAAAATAGGTCTAAGAAATGGTAAGGTGATAGAGAATTCATTCTTCTAAAGTAGGGGTCGGGGTCAGCAATTTTTTTCATAAAGGGATCAATACCTTAGAATTTACAGGATATGTAATTTGTGTCACAGCTACTTGACCCTGCCATTATAGCATGAAAGAAGCCATAGACAACATGTAAGTATATGAGTATGGCTGTTCACAGAGAAAAAGTTTTTTTAAGAAACAGGCAGCCAGTAGTATTTAGCCTCAGGGCCATAGTTTGCTAACCACTACTCTAGAGAGTCATTAAAGCCACCTCCCTCATTGAATGGAACATATCAAACAAACAACCATTTTACTAAATGTGGCTATGAAAAGACATCATACCATATCAAAAGCTTTGGGCATTCATATCTTATGAGACACTAGCTTGTCCTTTTAGTCTTTTTATACTTAGCAAAAAATCAGAAGACTTTTCTTGATGTTTAAATGTCCATTTCACAAGATTAGAAAGCAAATATCAAAACCTTAAAATGAAAGATAAAGCCTCGACACAAAATTGAACTGTTAAGGGAAGAAAATCCAATCTCCATGACTGCTCTAAGCATGACTCATCCCAATCCAAAAAAGAGACATTCGATCCAAAACATGCAGTCCAGACTATTTTGTTCCTTTCTCCTTTCAATGACACCATAAAAAAATGTAGAACAAATGTAGGCTCCATTTTCAACAAAAGCAGTAGTCTGTTGTAACCTTGAACCACCATAACTGGCTGCCAAACTCAGGGGAGATCTAAGAGTCGTGTGGGAAGACGCCCAGAGAGGATGCCTGAGCCTGTGCATCTCACACAAAGCTGACCCCAGCCATTTTTCCAAGAAGCAGGAGATCATGCGGCAGAAGACCAACAATCCCTCTGTTGTAACAAACAGAATGCAGTAGGCACACTGATGGTGAGAGCTTTCCTAATCTCATTTGGCACAGAAAAGGCAGGCCTGAATGAGAATCAGAAAGCAGACTGTCCGTGAGTACAGCGGGCTGACTACAGGGGAATATTCACATGGATCACTGTCTTGCAGCATCAATTTCTGCGGGCTAGGGTGAAGCAATGATTAAAATTTCAATATCTCTATCTCTCTCTCTCTCTCTCTCTCTCTCTCTCTCTCTCTCCCCCTCTCCCTCTTTCCCTCCCTCGCCCTCTTTCTTTCATTGCACCCACATGCATGTGCACACACACAGAGTGTGATGAGAAACTTAACCAAACCAGACATGAGTCCAGTAGGACCGAGCTCTGGCCCTGTAGGACTGATGGAGAAATTCTCTAAGAAAAACAGAAGAACAGACTAGAATAAAAGCAACCTGTGGAGCAAGAATATTTCCCCTTCCCAAAAGATTTCCATGGAGATTAAAATTTTGACCAAATGTATGGCCTGAATATAAATGTCTTAATAAAGCAATCTTTAAACAAAATCTTTAAGCTTCTACAGTGCTTCTACAACTCAAGAAAGATTAACGGGTACATCAAATGGAGGTGGAAAAGGATCCAGCTCACAAAAGCTTCTTGTTTCCAAGCAGTCACAGAAACTTGGACCACACTGGAATAGCAAGAATAGATGCTGCTAAAACACAGGAAGAGACAAGGAGGATCAAGAAAAGTGACTAAAATAAAAAAGAAAAGTGAATAAAGGCAAGATGACATACTCACAACTGGTGTCTCTAAGGAAGACAATCAAAATAACAAAAGAAATTATGTAAAAGTATACTTTGAGAAAATTTTAGAGACATTCAAGAAAAATTTGATCTACAGATAAAAAGAACATATGATTCTCCAGGAGGACCTTAACCAACAGTAATAAATATACTGGTAAACTTGCTAGATATGAATAAACAAAAGAATCCTTTTAGCACTCAGACAAAAACCTTAAGATACATAAAAGAGGGCATCTAAAAGCTTAAGACGCCTAAAAGTGTTGCTCAACTCATACTTCTTCACAGCCATATTCAACCCCCCAAAATGGTTAAATCAGTTCCTACAGTGTTCAAGGAAAGAAAATGTAACACAAGAACTTTAGACTAATCAGATGTTGTTAAAGTATAAAGACAAGAGAGAGCTGGTTTTGAACTATTAAGTACTTGGAGAATATGGTCCCATTAATCCCATTACTCATTTTTAAAGAAACCACCAGGAAACAATCTCCAACCAACCAAGAGCTAACTGGATAACAAAGGCAAAACAGATGGTGGTGATGAGCATTCATCCCATCAAGCTATAGGAATAAGACTAGAATCACTCAGGGATTGTGATCACAAAGCAGGATTTAACAATATAAACCCTGGGAATGTTTAGAAATGATATTATTAACAAAATTGGAAGGACAAATGGGAAAGAAAGTAAGTAATATGAATATGATGATTTTCTCTTCTTTTATAGGTATTATTTAAAGCTTGCAAATCAAGCAATCAAGCTGTGCATGTACTTGGGAGTCACAAGAGCTGTAAAGACCTCCATGAGGCAATGAGTCACAGCTCTGCACAAGTCCTGTATGACAAATCTTCACAGCACATTAGTAGGTGAAATAGTTTCTCCAAACACATCACAAGCCTTTGACTTTTCTTTATAGCAAATGATGTGGAGAAAAACATTTGATCTTTGTAGAGAAATTATCTGGAAGCAAGTCACTAAAATGCAGTTAAAATGAACATGGATGGAAATGGTAAAAGCAGGAATTCTCAAACTGGAATGAAGATATTACACGTGGAAATCAAGGACTCTTTGATTTACCAAGATTGTGCCTTCTGAAAATATTGCTACAGTTTTAGGCTTTGAAAAGGAAATTTTCATAAACATCTTCATTGGAAAAATAACTTCATTTACTTTACAGTGAGATGCAAGTTTTAATGGAGTTTTAATGGAGTAACCAATTAGTAATTCATAAGGTATAAAAGTGGTAGAGCTGCCAATTTAAAGAATCCTGTCTTGGATGTGAGGAAAACACTAATAAGTTGTTGATGGGAATATAAATTAGCATATTATTTTAGACACATAATGGTGATATCTTTGAAATTTAACACTTGCAATCCTACTGTTTAACCTGTTTCTCAAAAAGAGACCAATTAAATTTTGTTATATTCATCGTAGAATTCTATTACCAATCTGTATATTTTTCAATTACACATACCAGGTATATCACATATCACAGACACATTCACAAACACACTTGCACATGCAAAGAAGACATTTAAAAGGATATAAAATAAGAGGAGTGAGGGCGGCGCCTGTGGCTCAAAGGGGTAGGGCGCCAGCCCCATCTGCTGGAGGTGGCAGGTTCAGACCCAGCCCTGGCCAAAAACCGCAAAAAATAAAAAATAAATAAATAAAAATAAGAGGAGTGCGATTAGAAGATTCTTCTATGTAGTTTGACTTTTTTACAATATTTAAAAATAAAATAAAGATGAAATTGAAGATATAGTCTCAACTTTTTCATTTTAAACTTTACTTTTTTTATTTACATAATCAAACAATACCGTGATTACAAGGGACCTAAAATGACATAAGAAATAACTCAGATTCCATAAATCTGTCTCCTCTAAAAATTCCAGAAATACAGTTGTCTAATCTTCTTCTAAGAATTCATGGCAGAAAGAGCCCTGGAACCAAGACAACCTGCCATAGTCTTGTACACCATGAGTAACGGCCACCACATGAGTATGAATGAAGAATCACACCAACTCCCTGACCTCTGCAGAACACCCAGGAACAAGGTATTTCCATTACAGAACATGGACTTGCCTGAAAAAGGGCAGACAAGGCTTCAACAGGGTCGCTGTGTGGCAGCAAGAAGCAATGGCAACATTGGACTGATCGGCTTCACAGACAGCTTGAAGCAGAACTAACCTCTTTGGTCTAAGAGCCTTTCTCTGCAGGGTATGGGTATAGCAATGGGCTGCAAAAGGAAGATACTGGAAGTCCTGTTTAAGAGAAGATAGGAACCCAAATGGTTACCATATACAAATAAAATGTGACGATATTTTCTATTCCAAAATTATGCAGCAGGTCTTAACAGAATATTGATGTACAGCATACAACCTCATCCTAGAATACATAGTTGAGCATAATTTAACATAGAAAATAGAACAAGAATAATAATTTTATCTCAGTATGCACTGTAGCTTTAGAAAGAAAGAGCTAAATTGAAATGATTGATCCATTTCAGTGGTTTCTGAGACCCCATCTGAGGTATTTATAAAGGGCCTTGCCCTCAAGGCTTATTGCCTGAATCATGACTGTCAGGTGGACAGAAGGAACAATGATTTGATTTTCAGCTTCACAAAGGTAAGAACTTGCCGTTTCTGGTGGACACTGAGGAGGGCAGCACGTCACACTCATATTAACTGATCTGTGGCCGCCAAACGCGGGGTGCAGAGGAGGAAAGCATATGCTCCACCCATTTTATCCTATCAAAATTAGAGACTTCCTTTCTCTCACACTGTCACTCACCACAAAGCACAGAGAACCCCAGATGGGCCAAGACCAAAGACACAATTAGTCCATGATGCTAAAAGATACGGCTTTCACTGAAAGGAGCAAGGTTTTAAAAGATCTACCCTCTAGGTAGATCTCGTTATTTTCCATTTAGGTGGATTTCTTTCCTCCCATAGGCTGCTTTCTCATAGTGCTGGTTTGGTAAAATTTGTCCAAAGTGTTCCTCTCCCTTGGGAAGTACCTCAACCATCACTCGCCCCCATCCGCCTTTGTCTCCACGAAGTTTTGAGGGTAATAGCGTGAGGTTAAGAGGAGAGGCATGCCTCTGCCTCAGACCCTCAGAGTCCAAGTGGCAGCGTCCAGGTCACTGAATGCCCTAGTTAGGAACAAGAAAGCCCATACCACAGACACCTAACAGCTGGTATCAGAACAAAACTGGGGCTCCTGGCCAAATGGCTTCTTTATGATTTAATCAATAAGATCTGCTAAATTTTGTAAGGGTAATTCTTTGGAACTAGTAAACATATTTTGCCTCAGATAGTTCTACATTTTTCTCTCTTTGTAATGAGAATCTAAGTGATAAGCACATTCATTTCTCCCAAACCTGGGTGATGCCTGGTAAATTACATATTTCAGGAAACACACTTATGCTTTTACGTCACTGAATGACTGGAGTGCTGTTTACCTCCAGAGCAAAAATGTACCAAATGGACTCCCTGTGACCAGAAATAAATGTGATGCCTCTTGAAGCACCCGAGTATGACTCAGGCACCAGACCCAATCTGGCTGAATGAGAACACTTACAGCAAAAAGTAGACACGCTGAGCAGCACCTTCCACTAATAGAGTGGAGACTCATCATTTTATTGGCCTGGGCAGAAATCTTTATTTAGGAAAGGGGTCCATTCCACATAGTTCCAGTGAAGCCAGTCAGTCGGGTTGCCCTGATCCCTCCCCACAGGGATGGGCAAGTGACCCAGCCTGACAATTAGAGTGCTCCATTCCTTTAACCACCATGTGGCTGGGGCTAGAGTGTGGCATCCTCAGAGCTCACTGCAACTCCTGACCTCAAGCCATCCTCCCACCTCGGCCTCCCAAAGTGCTAGAATTACAGGTGTGAGCCACCATGTCCAAACTCCTTTGATGCTTTGGTGACTCAGATTTCTGCCATTTGTCAATAATAATCCTGAATAATACAACTGCTATACCTAAAGAGAACAAGTTGTTAGAAAATCTCTCCTTGAAGTCAGTATATCCCAGTTATGGTTAAAATATAAGATTATCCATGGCCATCTGCCTTTTACCTGTAATTATCTTAAATACCTTTCAAATAATAATTCTATGTTTATCAACATGACATATAATACATGCTCCAGAAAATTTACAATATCTAAAATAAGCATACAAAGAAAAAATCACAACTCCTTGACCCCAAAGAAATCGCAGTCCCATTTTAATGTAATTTTTTCTACTTTAGAACCATGCTTACATGGTTTTTTATGTAGAGATCACACTCTATAGAGCTTGTTCATATTTAAGATTAGCTTGTGAATAATCTCCCACATAATGAAACGCTCTTCAAGCATATAATTCTTAAAAGCTTCAATGATATTTCATTTGATCTATCTTCTTGAAATACTTTTTCTTTTGGCTTCCAGAACACCACTTTTTCTGCTTTGTCTTTTTCCTCATCAACCACACCACAGGATCCTTTGCTGGTTCTTCTCTATCTCTTTCACCTCTAAATGTTGAAGTGCCTCTAGATTTAGGCTTTGGACTGCTTCCCTTTCTACTCAGACACCTGGGAAATCTTCAAAAATGTCCATGTATTGACCATGTCCAAATTCATACCTGAAGCCTAAAGTCTCTTCTAGACTCCTGTATTCAACTGTATCAGGTACACACAGTTACTTGTCTCATAGATGTTGCAATTTCAGTGCATCCAAGATTGATGTGATGATTACTCAAAATCAGCCTCCCTTCCTCATTTCAGTTAAAAATGACCCTATTCTCCCAGTTGCTCCATTCTAAAACTTTCAGAGTCACCCTTGTGACCCCTTCTCCCACATCTCACATCCTATCCCTCTCCGTCATCTAGTTCTCATTGGCTCTACCTTCAAAATATACACAAAATCCATCCATTTCTCACAAACCCATTGCCACTACCCTAGTCCAAGCCACCACCACCTCTCCCCTGACACTACATTCCTACATCCATCCTCCCCATATCCACTCCACATTCCATTCTGTTCCAAACAAAACAGCCAGAACAACATACTTAATAGTATGTGCAAGCTTGGCACACCCCTGCTGAAATCATCAAATGCCTTCCCACCTTGCTAAAAGTAAATACCAAGCCCTCTCTATGGCCTGTAGAAAGGTCTCTGCAATCTAGACTCTCCTCCCAACCCACACTGCCCAAGCCCCACTGCCATTCTTGTCGCTCAGCACCTTAGTTGTGTCCTGAGCTCAAGCCTTTGCCCAGAGAGAGAAACCTGCTGCTTTCTCTACCTAGAACTCTCTTCCCAGATAGATGCAAGGCTCACACACTGTCCTACTTGAAGTTAGTGGTGAAATGCTACCTTCTCCAAGAAGCATTTGCTGGTTGTCTAATTTAATACTGAAAATCCTCTACAATCCTTATCTCTCGACCCCGTGCTTTGTTTTTCTCCACAATACTTATTGCCTGTACATATTACACTCTATATAGCTAATTTATGCTCTTCCACCTCACATTTTCTCAGTTCCTCCTCCAACCTCCCCACCAGCCACCTTGCTGCCCTTGTTGTGTTAACATTTTCAGTGAAACTGTTCTCATCAAGGTCACCAACAATGTTGCCAAATCCAGTGGGCCTTTCTTTGCCTTCGCCATAGTAAATTTCTCAATACCATTAGACTTCTCAGTTGGCCTCTTTCTTGAAATACTTTCCTCTATTGAGCGCCATGACATCAGACTTTGCTAGTTGTCCTATCACTTCTCAAAGAGATTTTTGCTGAATCCTTCTCCTTCTCCTCAATGGCTTTTAAAATTTATAGTCTAAATTCTGCCATGCTTATTCCAGGCCCTCTGCTCTTCTCCATTATATGCTTTGCCTCTTAAAGTACTATGATATTATAACATAACCCCCCAACCCTGTAAATATCTTAAACTAAAGGTCAATTTCAACTTTACAGATGTGATTAATGTCAAGATCTGCATGGTGGGAGGCTACCCCGGATTTTCCAGGTGGCCCCAATCTAATCACACGAGTCTCTAAAAACAGAGAACCTTTCCCAGCTGCGTAGAATTAGAGAGCAGGGAGTAGAACAAAGAGGCCATAGCCAAGGAATGGAGCTGTCCTCTAGACGCTGGAAAAGAGAATTACATGTGGGATTCCCCTGGGGTCTCCAAAAAAAAATACAGCCCTGAGGACATCTTGACCTTAGCCCAATGACATTCATGTGGGACTTGCAACCTATAATAAATTTGTGTTGCTTTAAGCAACCATGTTTATGGTAACTAGTGAAAACTAATGCATATAACTTTAAATACTGCCTATGTAGACTGACAACTCCAAACACATAACTCCTGCCCTGACTGCTTCTGTATCTCCTGATTCATATATTCTCCTGCCTTCACACAACTCTTCCTAGATGTCTGTAGCAGAGCTTGCTAATTGTTTCTAGTTTTCCATCTTATTTAGTAATAAAACTCCTGATGTATAGCTGGACACACAATCAGCTGAGTAAGATCACAGTTCCAGACTCTTGCCCTTCCTCTAGGATCCAACCATGTGTCCAAGTTTTTGCCAATAAGAATAAGTAGATGTGTCACATATGACATGGGAGGAGAGGCAAAACTTTATCTTTTCCTTATCCTGCTACCTAGAATATAGATGAGATGGCCGGAGTACATGCATCTATCTTGCATCACAAAGCTCCACTGTAAGGATGGCAGAGGTAGGTTGTGGTGGCTCACGCACTCTGGGAGGCTGAGGCAAGTGGATTGCTTGATCTCAGGAGTTTGAGACCAGCCTGAGCAAGAGCAAGACCCTGTCACTACTAAAAATAGAAAAACTAGTCAGGTATTGTGGTGAACACCTGAAGTCCCAGCTACTCAGGAGGTTGAGGGAAGAGGATCTTAACTTAAACTCAAGAGTTTGATGTTGCTGTGAGCTATAAAGCTATGGCACTCTATAGAGGGCGACAAAGTGAGACTCTGTCTCAAAATAAATAAAATAAAACAAAATAAAAAGAATCACCAGAATAAAAAAGGATGGCAGAGCACCAAGACAGAAAAGAGTAAGTGTCTATGGTCGTGATGTCATCCCTGGATTGACTACCTGCAGGCTTCATTTATGTGAGATAAGAAAAACTATCATTTAATATACCATTATCCTGGGATTTTTGCCACATGCAGCTAATAAACAATAAATTAGAACAATAGAACAATAAAATTAGGATATCCATGAGTTTTGCTCCTAAAACCCATCCCTGACATCTCCATTTCTATAAATGATACTTTTATCTACTCAGTTCCTCTACCTTTAACCCTAGAAATGATCCATGATCCCTGCCCTTAATTCCTTACCTCCCTAACCTCACATTCCCAATAAATCAAAAGTCCTGGTGCTTCTATGTTTAAAACATACCTGTCTATTTCTCTCTGTCTTTACTATCACAAGCCTGGTCTGATCTGCCACCCTCTCTCATGGCAGCAACTGCAATGTCCATTATCCCACTTCTTTATTTTCATTCCTAAGACCCTTCACCCATTCTCCATATAGCAGCCACAATAACCTTTTTGTAACTTAAATAAAATTATCCTGTCTCATTCCTTAAATCTCTAAGTGGCTTCCCATTGCAATAAAATCCAGACCATTTATCATGTGGCCCAGAAAGCCCTACAGAATGCTCAACAAACTCTCAAGCCTTATTCCCCACCTCACTACCACCAATCCTTCCTCTAACCTCCCACCAAATCTCAGTCTAGCCTCAGGGCCAGCCTATATGCCACTCCTGTCCTGGCAGAATCCTCCCTCCAGCCTTCTCCTCTTCCTGACGTCTGCTCCAATGCTACCTGCATAAGGGATTCTCCCTGACTACTGTATCAAAAGCTATCCTGCATCCTCAGTACACTCAGTCACAACACTCTGTTAACTTACATCACAGTTTTTACCTGATAGATAAAAATATCTACTTGCTGGCTCCTCAGACTATTAATAGAATATAAACTTCAGGAAAGTCTCTGGTGTCGTCACATCTACCAGCTACCTTCACCTTACACCCACACCCACGCATTCTGTCTTCTCTCCTGCCATGATAGAGGATCCCCATACTTATGTACTTGGTCCGTCCTTCTCACCTACTCAAGAATATCATTTCATCAATTGTGTCTTGCCTCTCTACTAGATCATTCCTACCAGCACATAAACATGTTATGACTTATCCAGTCCTGAAAAATATCTCTTTGCCTTTCCCTTCCCTTCAGCTACCACTCCATTTCTCTGCTGTGTTTTTTAAAAATCTTCAAAGTAGTTGCTTATACTCATATCAGTTCCTTTTCCCTTCCCATTTTCTCTTGAACCCATTCAGTTGGGCTGTCACTCCACTGGGATAGTTCTTATTAAGGCCACCAAAGACCACCATTTTGATAAATTTAATAGTCATCTCTCAGTCCTCATTATATGCGACCTGTCAGGAGACATTTGACCCAGTGGGCACACTCTCTGTCCTTGGCAGTCATTCATTCACAAGGCTTCTGGATCCACTATCTTTTGGTGAACTTCCTTACTCTGTCTGGGAGTTCTTTCTCAATCTGCTTAGCTGGTTCTTCTGCATCTTCCTGACCTGAAACATTGGAGTAATTTATGGCTCAGTTCTCAGACCTCTTCCATTCTCTATTTCCCCCACTCTCTTAGATGACATCACCCGGTACACTTTAAATGTCTTCAATATGTCATTAACTAATTTATATCTCTTCCCTAAACCTTATACTTATCAATGCTACTGCCAACTATTTTTTGAATTAATGAATTAAGGCAGGAACCTTGCCCATCTTCATGGCTATACTCAGCACCTAAAATAGTGATTAACACAGCACTCAATAATTATTATCTGTTAAATTAATGAACATTGTTCAACTAAACAACACTGTGAGAAAATTAAAAAGATAGATGACAGTCATTAGCTAATTTCATGCAGTTGTTTCTTTTGACACAAGCCAGAAGGCAATTCAAAACATTGTTTTCCAGGTGTTCAGTGGTCCAGCTAGGTTCAGTGCTGAGAATTATAGTATCCAAAGGAAGTGATGGATTAAATGCCATTCAGGAAATCCCTAGTAAATATTTTTTCTCATTCTCAGGCTCTGAGTAAGATTTGGGTAGCAGAAATCTTTAGGACATATTTTTAATGATTATAGAGTAAAAGAATTCTATGCTGCCAATTCAGAACAAAATCAGATAAGATCAATTAAGTGGAAGTTCAAGTTGACACTGTCTTGAAAAATTAAGAAGCTTAAAAAAGAAAGACATAAGGATCTGCTCTATGTTCTTCTGAACAAGAAAAAAAAGTAAGTGTTAATTCTTCAAACGTCCGGGTGATTTCATAGCTTCTCAGACTACAACCTATAAAAAGACAATTTAATCACAGCAATAAGCGAATCTCTCACAGACATACCAATGAGCAAAAGAAGCCAGACGTAAAACAAGTATACGCTAGATGTCTTCATCTAAACGAAGGTCAAAAAAGGGCATGAACAAACTTTCAGAAATGATAGAATGGTAGGTATCTTGATGTGGGTGATGGTTACACAAGTGTATATAGTTGTCAAAACTCACTGAACTGTACGCTTAAGATCTTTATATTTTAATGAATGTAAAATGTAACTCAATTTAAACAAATGAAAGTGCCCCGCAATGAGTGTTCTAGATGCAGGAGGAGTGGAGGAGACAAATATAAACACATTTCTTTACTACAGGACCTCTCACAGCCTTTAATATACTAATGTGCACTGTATATTTCTAAGAGGAAGCTATCAGGTGCAGTGTGTTCCAGATTTAATTGCTCAAGAAACTCTTTTTTTTCACATACATTAATTAACATCTATAAGATATTAAATGTTCCCGAAACCCAAAAACTCCAGCCAGGAAAAAATTTTAAGCAAGGATTACAAATACCACTGCAGTCATTTAACAAAGAAAAAAATTAATGTCTAATTTTAAGCAATCACTTTCTGATGAACACTCCAGAATAAACTAGTTGTAAAATGTGCTCCTATATAAGGTTCAATTAAATATTGGAGGAATTCTGCCCAAAATAATAAATTTAGTTCTGGAGCTATTGACCTTAAATTTCCTCTGGCAGTAATTAGACAGCAAAGCCAGGTGTCTATTGGAGAATGCCAAGCTTATGGCAAGGACGCATTCATATCAACGGATAGACAACACTTCTATTCTCTGTAAGACATCCAGCTCATCCAGAGGTGGCATCAAGGCACTAAAATTATAAGTTTAAAAATAAAGGTCTTAGTTTGGGTAGGAGACTCATTGTAGGAGATTCATTAGGGAGAGCTATCAGATCAGCTCCTACAGGGAAGCTAAAGAAGCAAGACTGGGCAGGGGAAGGTGTTTAGTTCTGCAGCATTCACAACAAAGGCCTTGGCAGTTCCACCAGGGAGCTCTGAAACCAGGGTGAGCCCTAGGGTTGGTGGTTAGATATGTTTGTTGAATGAATGTATGACTGATTTATAAGGGTTATCTAGCCTTGAGACAAGGAGACCAGACCTTCATGTCCTCACAACAGAGCAGTCACTGTACATTGGCTACCCCAGGGAAGGGGAGTAACCATGAGCAAGCTGCCTTCTTTGGTTGAAGGCAATTTTCATAGGGAGCATCAGTTGAGAGCTGTCAGCCCCCAACACTTCTAGCACAGGGGAAGAAGCATCTCACTCCTGAAGGGAAGCTGGGCAGCTTATCACAGGGCCCACTGCAGTGGCCAACATACACCCAATTCACCAAACTCGAAAGGGATGTGTGACCTGAAAGAAACCATCCCTGCCTTGTCTGATACTCATGCTACTAATAGACAAACTAAGGACCAGTAGCCAAGGGCCTCCATTATGCCCATATTGCTTTGTCCATAATAAATATTCATAAAACTGCAATAAAAACTACAAAGATACTCTTAGATAGTTATCAACAAATGTATTTCACAGTGTAAAAGATGAAGTAACTCACTGACTAGTTTTGGCATGACTGAGGACATCAGAGATCTCTAGAAAAAATTTTAAAAAGGAAAACCATAAAACAAAATTTAACATTAAAAACCTTCCGAGTAACTTTCTGACACTGGTATTTGTTTAAATCACATTTCCTTTCATCCTCTTTATTAAAATTAAATTAGTATCCCCTTGGAAAAAGTGATGAAAAAGAGTTCCAGATTCTAGATTTCTCCCTGATTCTCCTCTGTTAATATATGCTAACAATCTATTTATCTTAATTTATGCTAACAATTCAATCAAAACACATCTACTGAGGACCTTCTTTTAAGAAACACCATGCTTGGTATTAAAGGTCTAGAGAAGAATAAGACATTCACTATCTATTAATAATACAGAAGACAGACATGGTTGCAGGTTAATTATAAATCAGCCATACATACTTACTGTATGAGCAACACAGACACAGTTCGTGCCCATTTTCATGAGGCTCATAGACAATGTGCTGAGTGTTAAAACATAAGACTGCCGAAGCCTTTGCTTCCACTGGGGAAAATAGACCAGAGAAAGCTTAGTCACAGTAAACTTAATAGCAAAAATAACAGCAACTAACCTCTATTGAGTGCTGAAAATATGCCAGCCACATATGTAAATTTATTTAGCTTTCAAATATATCCTCTGAGGTAAATCCCGTTAATATTCCCAGGGTGCAGAGGACACTAAAACACCAAGGGATTAAGTAGCTCAATCAAGATCTCAAAGGTGCTAAGTGGTGGGCCTGGGATTCAGAGGGGATAACTTTGGAATTGAGCCTTGAAAACTGAGTAGGAATTCACCAGATGGACACACACAAAAGTGGTAAGAGCCCTCCAGACACAGGGAAGAGCAAGTACAGAGACAGAAAAATGGTCAGAACATACAAGTTCAGCCTGCAGGTAGACTGCTCATGGGCGAGTAGCCAGAGTGCTCTGAAAAAGGGAGCCAGCGGGGACAGGCAGACTGAGGAAGAGACGGCAGGAAGGTAGGCAGGGGAGTGATGTTGATTTTGTTATTTAATAATATCAAAAAGAATGAAAATGGCTAACATCCCTTGAGAGCATGCTATAAGCCAGATATGGGCTAAATATTTACAAACATTTCTCATTTTAGCTTCACTACAATCATGTAAGGAAAGTCCTACTATTATCCCATTTTACAAGTGAGAACACTGAGCTTTAAAGAGAGCAAGTAACTGCCTGGAGGTTCTACTGTTGATGTGTTATGGAGCTAGATTCCAAACCATGAAACTGAGACTTCCAGGCCTGAGACCTCAGCTGCCCTCTCTCCAGGGCCAGGGCTGGAGGAGAGGAGATGTGAGATGTGTATACAGAGGCGGCAGTGAGGACCAAGTAAGACGTGGCAGTGAGAAAGAGGGGAGAGTATTGGCTCACAGCCAGCTGTATGAAGAGCCCTGAGTCTGCTGACCAAGAGGGCATGGGGAGCGGGGGCAGGGGACTGAGGGAAGGTGCTGAGGTCCAGGTCTCCTAGGAGACAGCAGAGGAGCCAGTGGGCAGCTGGCAATTTAAGTCTGGAACTAAGGAAAACAATCAGCTCTGAAGGTACAGAGCAACCACTAACAACATGTTTGCAGGCATGAGAGGGGCTGAATCTATCTAGGGAGGATGTAAAGAAGACAAGGAAGAAATAGTGATGAATAGAAACCTAGAAAACCCCAAGTATTCAGGAAAGAATCCATTTTCTTATCTGTAAAAATAAAGAGATACATCCAGCTTCTACAGAAACCTACTTGGGAAAGAGCTTCCTTTACAAGGAAGGTAGGTTGTTGTTACTTTCATGAAAAATAAAAAAAGTTGGTTCCACAAAACCAACTTCTTCTCTACGCCAGGAAGATCATTGAACAGTGTGTGTATGTAATAAATGAAAACAGTGCAGAGAGTTTATAGAGTTATCACCAGCTTTGCTGAGCCACGCTAGCCCATGTGGCCAGTGACAGGGATTCCACTTGGCGCACAGGTGCTGCTGGGTTTGGCTGGAAGCCGGGTAAGCTTAGAGCACTCCCACGTCACATTGTTTTCCAGCTTTATGTTGTGTTCATTCTTCACCCCTTAGCCTAAAAAATTACCACAGTACGGCTTACCTGCCGCGTCAGGAATCTGCACAAAAGGCCATTCCTACCGTTTCCCTCTCCTGAAAGCAAAGGAAAACTTCTCATCATTCCCACGTAGCAAAAAGAGGGGGGGAAAGCCCATTTGGTCCGCCCACCCTGGCCGTTGCCACCTTGCAGTTAGTTTATGACACACAGACTGAGGGAGGTCTGGTGAAGGAGGAAGCCCAAGCGCTGCACCATCCCCGTGGAAACCAGGAGTCTCTCGGTGCGCTCTTTTGTGTGACTTGGAGGGGCTCCTGCAGCATTTCTGAATGTGCCCGGCTGAGGCGACAGCGCAGGGAGGGAGGAACCCGGCCAGCTGAGCGGTGCCACAGGAAGCCAGCGCGAACCTCGCAGTGCTGGGGCTGGCTCCACTCTCTCATGCAGTTTTTGAAGTCAGCCAAACAGAAAGCAAATTACTATCACATTATGCTGGTGGGAGCTCAAGAAGAAGGAGCATTACACTGGCTTGATGACCACGAGAGAGGCAGCAGCTCACAGAATAACAAGGATGTTTGGTGTGCGGACCCTGAAGGCAAATGTAAGTTCTCGTGTGGCTCTATTTAATTGCTGTGTAATTTTCTTGCTAGTTTAAAAGCATGCTTGGCCAAAATGTAATCGTTTCGGTGAGAATTTCTGGTATGGAACGTTGTCTGCTAATCTTTACTTAAGATTTCTTTTCTTTTCCTTTTTTTTTTTTTTTTTTTTTTTTTTTTTTTAATTTTATTAAATAATCAACGTATTATGAGCTGAAATT
>CAUYPK010152587.1:0-61507 GCA_963574355.1 Loris lydekkerianus
GTGAATGTGGAGTGTAAATGTCTTAACACAATAACTGTGAAGTTGCCAGGAAGGCTATGTTAACCAGTGTGATATAAACGTGTCAACCGGTCTGTGAAACTAGTGTATGATGCCCCATGATCATATCAATGTACACAGCTATGACTTAATAAAAAAATAATAATAATAATAATTAAGCTTCCTAAAAAAAAAATCACTTTTAAAAGACAATCCATAGACTTATAGAAAATATTTGAACCATAGGTAATAGACTGAGAATTGATATTCAGAAACGTAAAGAACTGCTGAAGTAATAAGAAAAATTTAAACAACCTGATAAACATGGATGGAGATTATGAACAGGAAACTCACTAAAATGGAAATCCAAATGGCCAAGACTCGTACAAAAATATTCTCAACCTCACAAGTAATCAGGGAAATGCAAATAAAATAACAATGAAGTACTATTTCACACCCTTTGAGTTGGCAAACATTTTAAAGTCCAACAATATCAACGATTGGCAAGGATGCAGGAAATGGAAAATAGCATCCACTGCTTTGGAAAGTGTAAATTAGCACAGTCTCTAAATATCTAAGTAAAGTGGAAAATATACATGCTCTGTGGCTCATAAGTTTAACTTCTACAAAAGTGGTTACATAATGTAATAGAAATATGAATTAGTTCCTGTGGCTGTCACAACAAATTTCCATACATGTGTTGGTTTAAAACAACAAAAAATTATTCTTTCCCCATTCTGGAGGCCAGAAGTCTTAAATCAAGGTGCATTCAGGATTCAGCGCCCTCCAAAGTCCCCAGGGAGGAGGCTCCACCCCTGCCTCTTTCACCTTCTGGTGACCATTGGCTACATCTCTCTCCACACCGTCTTCACTTTGTCTTCTCCTCTGTATGTGTGGTACAGAATCTCCCTCTGTCACTCTCTTACAAGAACACATGTGGTTGTATTTAGGGTACACCCTGGTAATTCATAATAAGCTCTTTCGATATTTTTAACTTGATACCTTTTGCCATGTAAGGTAAACTTCATAGATTCTAGGCATTAGGATGCAAATATAATGGAGGTCACCATTCAGCTTACTACAAGGACATAATGATATTTATAAAAAATTTCTATTAACAGCAAAAATGTGGAACTGGCATAAATACAAGATAATGGATAAAGTATGATCTATTCCTATGATACAGCATTATGTAGCAGTATAGAACCAATTTCCTCTCTATCTACATCTGTTAATACACATAGATCTCAAAGACTTATTATAAAGCAAGTTGCAAAATGATATATACAATGCAATATCATTTATTTAACTTTTAAATGGAAATATGAATGCATGTATTTAGTAAAAGTATTATATAAAACATGAGCTGAATAGACATTTGTGAATATAGAAACTGGGCAATATCAGTGGCCTAGAAGATAGGGAGAAAAACAAAGATGGTTTGATTGTAAGGTATGTTTTCTTTTATAATATAAGAGTACCTGAAAGAGAAATCCCAAAATATATAGCAGTTCTTAATCCTGGGTGATAGACATGTAGGTATTTGAAAGTTGATGCACATTTAAAATTGTTTTTTAAATACTTTGTATCTTTTGGTTTTATATTAAAATGTTTTTTAATTTTTTTATTTTTTAATTTTTAATTTTTAATTTTTTAATTTTTAATTAATGTTTTTTAATTTTTTTATTTTTATATTCACTAATATAAAAAGGCTTTATATTTAAAAGCCTTTAATGGTTATTCTGAAAACAGTAGGAAAGTCAAATTAGGACAGGCAGGAAATAGAAGGAAGGAGACCAGTGGAGATGCTAAAATAATGAATAGGGGGCGGTGCCTGTAGCTCAAAGGAGTGGGGCGCCAGCCCCATATACCGGAGGTGGCGGGTTCAAACCCTGCCCTGGCCAAAAACTGCAAAAAATAAAATAAAATGAAATAATAAATAGGTACAATGTATGAAGATCCGACCCAAGAAAATGACCATGACAGCAGAGAGAAGAGGGTGGCTATGAACAAAATGTATATGGTAGAATCTATAGGGCCTGGTCACCACATTGATGGGGTGTGTGGGAGGGGAGAAGGATGCTGCTGGTGATGCCAAGGTACTGATTGAACAGGTCCAATGGTGGTTGTACCATCACAGGCAGCTACAGGCCTGCTTTCTGTCACTATAGTATAAGTCCCAATTTTCTAAAATTATACATAATGGAAGGCAGTATATACTCTTTCTTATTTTGGGGGGGGGTCTTTCTCTCAATGTATTTATTTTAATATTCAGCCCTGTTGGTGCATGTGAGCAATAGTCCATTGCTTTTTATTACTAACTTTTTATTAAGTTTTATTGACAGTTAGCTACCCTGGAGTGTCTTTCCTTTCTGAGCTTCTCCCTAGTGGGTGAACACAAAATTTATTCCCCTGTCCCCTGCCCACTGCCCTCCCCATACCTGAATCTGCAATAGTGTGCCTTCCCCTAAAATCTCTTATCACCATTTAGTGGGCAATCACATATAATGAGGGAATGATTTCCTGGTAGATCGCAAAATGTTAGAAACAATGTAACTAAATATAAAATGAGCAAAACTCTCAAAGGGATTGGATGAGGCCACCTTCATCTCAAAGATTCTTTGATTTTTCTACATTTCTGCTTTTCATGGTTCTACAATGAACCATCACTTTTAATACAGATTTGCTAAAGACATAAATAAAGGTGGTCAATACTAGTGAGGTTAAGTCTACTGAATGCTCCAGTTACCATGTTCAGGGTTGGCCCCCAAATCGTCTTTTGATTGGTCTGTGAAGATAATAAATAAATCAAATAAGTGTCAATGGCCTAAATTCCATATGGGTACTATTTTGTGATTCCCAGAGCTACCTTTGGACCAAATTCAATCGGTATTTAAGGACTATAGTGCTGCTTTAGAAAAATGATTAGTCTAGCATACCAAAGTCTGGGAAGTCTGCTGAAGCCAGATTCCAGGAAACAGGCACTTTGAGCCATAAGGAAAGCCCTAAAAGAGAATTGTTTTAAGTAAGTGCCTAATGAGTAAGCAACATGAAAAATTTTCACTTGGCAGAGCAAAACTGCTCTACATAGAGATGTCTGGGTGGCATTTAAAATTGACAGACAGTAATGAGGGCTGCTTAAAACAATAAAAAAGAGGCATTTTAATGCTCTAGTAATTGCTGGGCCTTCTGAGACACATTTCCATCCTATATTTACACCTATATTTTAAAAAGAATATAACAAAAAGAAAGAAAGAAAAATAAAGGAAGAAAGTAAAGTGTTTCTAATCTGTTTGCCTGTTTCCAAAAGCTCTCATAACGGTAATGGATTTTTTGCTATGAACCAGCCTTAGTGCTAAATGCTTTATACATATTAGCTCATTTCACCTTTCCTATAGCTGTTCAGGGCATATAGCATTATATCCCCCTTCTTACAGATAACAAAACTGAAGCTTGCTTACGGTTGTTTAATTGACAAGTGTGGATTCAAATCCCAATGAGTCTAGCTTCAGAATTTGGGTTTTTACTCACTGCACTGCATTGCTTCTCTTACCTAATTTGGATTCATTGATGGTACGAACCGTGAGAACAACCATCCCAGCTTGCCTGTGTAGGGATAGAGAGAATTTCCTTCCTTCTTTCTTCAGAAATTGTAATAATTTGAGCCTATACAATAAATTGACAATAGATGGATTAACAGGGAAAAAAGGCACACAAATTTTATTAACATGCATGGGGATATAGGAGCCACCCACAAAGTATGAGCCTGAATGGAGAGCCAGATGGCTGAAGTCTTTCTACCTTACAGAAGGAATAGAGGCTGAGAGCATGGCCAGACAGGTTATGAGCAGGAGAAGGGAGGAAAGGTATGGAGCAAAAGAGGTCTTGTCACGGAGATGAAACTTCCCATTGGCAGCCCTTAGAAAGAATAGACAGAAGCCTGTGGTAACAGTTTCTCTGTCAGACCTTTGAAAGTGTCAGACTCTTACACTTTTTTCCACTATGAGTGATTATTTTCCAGATCTGGGTAAGAGGGGACTCAGAGAAAGCCTGTGTGCCTTCACTAACGCACATTTCTTCTACAGATGCAAATCTCCTCCACACAAAATTTAAACCACACCTGCAGGTTATCAACACCTGCAGGCAGCAGAAGACAGCTGCCCCTGTGGTTTGCAATCCCTCTGAATAGCCATATTGAAATGTGCCAAAGAAGCATTTGGGGGCTGGTATATTTTTCATTTCCTTTACCTGAGATGCATAGCACCTAAAGTGCTCCACTGGGGAAAGTTCCAAGCTAATAGCTATGTGTTTGTCATCCTACAGGAATGCAAAAATTTGAAAGAAAGCTTTCTTAGTTACAAATCTTCCGTAGGTTAAGTGAAGGAACATTATAGTGCACAGAGACAAGGCTCTAACAGAACTGATTTTTTTTCTCTCAGTCCGCTAATAGCCAGTTCTAAGACCTTGATGAAGTCAGGTGACCTCTCTAGGCCCAGACTCCTCCCTTCTTAAAATAATGAGGATAGATTGGACAAACAGTTCTCCACCCAGGCTGCACATTTGAATCACTTGAGGAATGTCTGAAAACTATCAATGCCCATACCCCACCCCTGACCAATCAAATCTCAGAATAGTTAGGGTTGGGACAACTGGGAACTGGGTTTATAGCAAGGAACAAAAGCACACATGGCCCTACTTCTTAGAGCTAACAATTCCGTGGGAGAGCAAAAAGACAAACGATACACACACACATATTTACACACATACAGCATATATGTGTGTGTGTGTGTGTATATATAAACATGTGGTAAGAACTATCATTATTAAGGGAAGAATAATCAGAGTTATGAAAATTTAATAAGGAGAGCATAATTATAAAGAAGGGGTCTGGGAAGCCCTCTCTATGTATCAGAAGAATAAAAAGATGGGAGTTAGCCAGGCATAGTAGGTAGGGAAAGAGCTTTCTTGTCAAAGGGATAAAATAAAGTCTTAAGCCCCGCAGTCAATGGAAGGGCCCTCCTCTTGACCAAGGGGACCTCAGTAATACCCTAAAGCTGAGTTGCTGGCCATGAGAAGGGAGGTCAGACATGCCTTGCCATGTCCCTCTCCCTCCATTCTTAGAGATGTCCTTTGTAACCCATTAACAGGCCTAAGGCTACGCAAGACAAAATTTAAACCACACCTGCAGGTCATCAATTTACTTAACAGATCACTTGAGTCTGGGTATATGTCCAGTGTATGTCCAGTGACTTGTCTCTGATTAACAGATTTCCTTATCTTAACTTAAAACATCCCAAGCCTTGAGACAAAGCTTCTTTTCTTTAACCAATTACAAATCAAAGAATCATTAAACCCACCTATTACCTATAATTCCTTGCTTTGAGATGTCCTGGCTTTTCAGGCCAAACCCATGTATGCCTTCCATGTATTGATTTATGACTTTACATGCGTCTCTGAAATGTATAAAACCAAAATATGCCCAATCATGGTGAGACCACTTGCTCAAGCCTTCTCAAGCGTGGCTCTCTGGGCCATGGTCACACATATTTGGCAGAGAATAAACCTCTTTAAATTATTTTACAGAGTCTGGGTTCTTTCCTGTTGATAGTAGCCAACTTGGCTATCTGTTTCCATAATTGAATCTGTACATGTATACTCATAACATGTATTTCCTGTAGATATTACATATGTAAATGGATGAATGACTTGTTTGAAGACTCCAAGCCAGAAAAGAGGAATGGAGAGGAAGGTGGAGGGAGATGGAGAGAGTAAAGCATGTGGTGCTCTTGGGGAGGTGAGCACCAGCTAGTGTGTGCATTAGGTCACGGTAAGGATTTTAGATTTTATCTTAAGTACAACAGCAATAACAAGTGAAGGTTTTAGACATGTTCAGATTGTCTGTCTAAAAAAATTCACTTGTGCTTAATAAATGTAGAGAAAGGTTTAGGTGGGATAGGGATAGTGAACAGTTAACAAAGTTATTATTACAATAACCTAAGTGAAGGTTTTGTTCCTTGGTGATGCCAAATTTTAGCAGAGTTCCGGGTACCTGTGGAGACCAAACAGAGGAGGACAGGAGATAAGTGTGACAGAATGCAAGTGGCATAACATGTTGAAAATCTGAAAATTGCTTTATATTACCTTTAGAAGAGTGGAAGAGTGGGTGTGAGTGCCTTTGGCTCAATGTGTGCTGTTCTCTTCTGCCCGGGTTCATTCTGTGCCCCTAAAGCACATCGTGTGACTGTCCTCCCGTTACTACTCTCTCCTATTACACCTCTTCTTCCTTGTCATTGTTTATATCTCTATCTCGAGCCTTAGGGTGGCATTCAACCTTAGAGTTCCCATTTTCTATCCTTGCCAGGGTTCCTATTGTGCACTGGAGCATGGTTGGAAGAACACACTAATTGTGCAGGGTTGGCCAGCCATTAATTTTTTAGCTTTTTGTCCCCTGGTTGAGTGGCTGGTCCCCTGGCCTCAGTCCATTTTCTAATGGATAGGTGTCAGCTTCACAAATCCATCTCCTCGATTAGCACTAATTACCACCCGTTAGAGCCATCATCACCCAAAGACTGGGATTTGAAAGGTCAGCAGGAAAATGAACCTCTGCTCACACCGCCAGGGGTGGTCCTGGGCTTCCCATCATGCAGAGAACAAGGGTTAATGGGGAACAGACCTTTCCACCCTTCTGCTCTCAGACCAGATGTTTTTTGAGAAGTCAGCCTCAGGACAGCAACCCTCTGCTCATGAGATGACTGAACCTATGGTGAAGCTCAGTCCTGTAAAACTTCCCTCGCTGGCCTATTTTCCAGGAAGTCTTTGTCTCTCCTTTCCTAGCCTGCACCCTCATCCTCCACACCGTCCTGGACGAACAGGTGGCAGTAGCATGGCCAGGCCCCGTCTAGATGTGGTAATTGTACCCATCCTAATCCACACCAAGATGTGTCTGTCACCAAAGGATAAGTAAAAATAGTTCAGAGCCAAAGACAACTTGTCAGTGTGGAAAGTACATGGCATATATTTCCATGGGATCCTCATAAGACTTTGGTGAGGGGCACTGGACATGCATGTGATTACTTCATTGAATAGGTGAGGGGATAGAGGCCAGAGAGGGTAACAAATTAGTCCCACAAGGATGGCACAAGGTCCCACAGCCACTTCATGGTAGATCTTAGTCCAAACTAATCATTAGGGGTGCAAATGAAGTCATGTATGCCAAACCATCTTGAAAACTAAAAGTACCAAACTAATGTACTGTGTTTGTATTAGTGTCCAGAAGCCGAAGTAATAAATTACGTGGCTTAAAGCAGCAAATTTATTCTTTCACTGTTTTGGAGGCCTGAAGTCTGAAATACAGCAGAACTTTTTTTCCTCTGGGGGACCTGTGGGGCCATTTGTTCTTTGCCTCTTCTGGCTTCTGGTGGCTGTCACCATTTCTGCAGCCTTATCCCTCCAATCTCTTCTAGAATGGCTACATTGCCTCCTTGTCTTTCCTATGTTTCTCCTCTTTTACCTGCCTCAGCTATCCCTTTGCCTTTCTCCAAGAAGGTACTTGTCATTGGATCTAGAGACTACCTGTCTAATCCAGGATGATCTCCCATCTCAAGATCCTTAATTTAATTACATCTGCAAAGACTCTTTTAATTTAATTACATCTGCAAAGGTTTAATTACATGCACAGGTTCCAGAATGTAGGATACAGACGTGTCTTTTGATTCCCACTATTCAACCTGCTACAGTATTTAAGGCTGCTGTTTGTGGTGACAGCAATGGCCACATTGCTGGAGGTGTGGCAGAGCCGTGGCACTGTCCACTGGTCCCCACCACTCCCTTCTTCTAGTTCTAGTGGTCAGTTTGAGGCAATATAGCATAGTAGCTAAGAACACAGGCTCTGGAGCCAACCAGCCTACAAGGTTGGACAATTAAGTTCTCAAACTTGTTCTAAAAAACAGTGCTACATATCTCATTGCTGAATATCACTAGAATTACCTTCAAAGTACCCCCGTTGGCTATCTGATGACCTTGGTGATATTCAGCAATGAGGTAAGTAGTACATTTACTAAGATGAGTTTGTGAACTTAATTGTCCAATCTTGATTCTGATGCTTGATGACTGTGTGACATTGAACAAATTTCTTAACCTCCCTGGGTCTTGATTTCCTCCCCTATAACATGAAGGTAACAAAGCCCTCTCTTACAAGACTGTTGCAAGGATCAAATGATTTAATTATGTGTAAAGTGCTTAGATCAGCATCCACATTACAGAAATGTTTACTATAATTATTCCCTGGCTGACAACATAACTAATGCTAAGTTCTCTCACCTTACCTGTTCATCATTAAATAATAATTTGGATGACTGGAGAATGGACTTTCTCCTCTGGAAGAGAACTCCTGAATAATTCACTAATTTCCAGGTATGTTTTCTAAAGGCAACATGTACAGGAGAGGGGGAAAAAACTGCTAAATGCAATTGAAAGGGACCATTACTTTAAAATCTCCCATTAGCTTTCCATTTGATCCTTAAGGTTCTGAAGTTTTTTGAGCCCATTGTTCAATCTAAAACTTCGGTTATTCTCACAATTACTTGGAAGAGTTTTGCAGGTTAATGAATACTTACACCATTGGGTAGAGAAATTTTAATAGAACGCAGTGATTTTTAGAAAGTACCAGGAGTTTGAGCAAAATGTTACCAAACAAGGATGGTGTCAAATAGAGTGACCTTGTGTTGTTGCAGTCCAAACAGGTGACATCAGATTGTCAGGATTGAGTACTATTGTGCTTCTTTTCAGTTTTCATTTACATTAAACTCTGTTTTCCCTAGAATTTATTTAATTTCTCCTACTTTTACCTCAACAAAAGTCAAATGAGTCTGTCTAATAGATCAAAGCACAATATCAAAGGATAAGTAAAGATTGGTGATTTTTATCCCTAATATTGGGCTTAGTAAGATAAGCATTAAATTTGGCATGTCCATTAATCTAGCCAAAAGTAAATTATAAAAAAAAACCAGTCCTATCATCAAAATAAATGAATAAATGTTGGCAAAAGAATATTTCTAAGGTGAAAGTAGCTTTGGATGTTAATTTATCCAATTCCTGCAACTTCATTCTTATATAGTTTTGCAAATTGTAAAGTAGAATCATTAAAGATTTGAAAATTGTGAAAAAGTAGCACCTTCAAGAAAACCCCAAAGTAATTATCTGTAGTAGTTTCACTATCCAGAAACGACCACTGCTAATATTTTTATTTATTTTCTTCCTACATAAAATGTAGTTTTCCCTCCACAGTTGGAATTGTGCTGCTGAAATTGGGAGTGCCTCCTCCCTCTAAAAATGTGGCACTTTGGATCTTTTTTTATTATAACGAGATGATGACTTTTATTATAAAAGATAGAGATGGATTGAAATGGTCTCATTGTCCCTAAAGTTCCATCTCATTACAATGCTAAGCAATTCTGGGCTATTAGCCACACTAATTCTATCCTCCACCCAAGTCAGGGCTATTCAGCCTCCCTGCCAGGTCTGCCAGAGCTACCTCGAGGGATCACACATATGTTCTCTTCTACTTCCAGCTGAACAGCAACGTCAGAAAACAGTCACAAATATGTTTCTTTTGCTGGAAGAGTTGAAAGCATTACTAATAGTAGTAACTAAAATGTACTGAGGGCTCACTGTTCAAAATACTTTGAAGCCAGTAACTCATTTAATCCTTATCAATAATCCTATATGAGCCAAGTCACCCTCCACTGAGGCAGAGTTGGCTTTGAATGCACAGCCCGGCTCTGTAGAATGCACATTTAACCACGATAGGAGAACAGCTATAGAGACGCCCCTGGGGTGCTCAGTACTGACATTAGAGGACATTCTAGTGCAATAGACAAACTGGAAGAGGTTCCAAACCAAAGATTCAAAAGTGACTTAGAAATTCAGGTTCTATTCAAGTGGTATGAGATAAAATCACACTTAGAGAAAATGAGCGAGTTAATTACATTAAGAAGCTAAGCACTTCATCTTGTGTTAAAATTAATATCTTCCATTGAAATTGCATTATAATATTATATAATACTTAGGTTTTCCTTTTTTAATGGTTATTTGATTGATAAAAAGAATAATCAAGTAGAAAAACATGCCAATTTTGTCTCAACTAATTCCCCCAAGAGAAGACCATCACCCAGGCCATCACCCGAGAGTCAAATGATAGAAAAGCCGTGGACTTCAGATTCAAAATCAGCTTTCATCATTTGCCAGGTGCATTATTTACTAGGCACCTCTTTTTCATCATTAATTTCTTAAATAGGAAAATTAAATAAAAATGTCCTTATGTTTCTGTGAAGATTAAATAAGATGCTGTATGTAAAGTGCCCAGCAATAGAAGTCACTTAAGAAATAGTGATTTAGGGCTCTGCCCGTACACAGTGGTTAGGGCACTGGCCATACACCCAGGTTGGCGGATTCGAACCTGGTCCAGGCCAACTAAACAGCAATGACAACTGCAACAAAAAAATAGCCAGGCGTTGTGATGAAGTAGCAGTTCCAGCTACTTGGGAGTCTGAGTCAAGAGAATCGCTTAAGCCCAGGAGTTTGAGGTTGCTATGAGCTGTGACACCACAGCACTCTACTGAGGGTGACATAGTGAAACTCTGTCTCAAAAAAAAAAAAAAAAAAAAAAAACAAGAAAAGAAATGGTGATTTATCTATGCCTCCTCATGACAGTTTACTGAGTTCAAAACATAGTACCTATTCTAGCCTTGGAAATGCAAAGCATCTCATGGTAGACCTGGTAAAAGCAAGATGAATACAGAGGTGGTGGGAAATGGCATGTGCCGGTGCCCCAGCAGCACGCCCTACACACCCAGGCAGACAGCTGGGGCCAAATGAAAGTACAGTAAGAGAGGAAAAGAGTCTCCCCCAAGGGCAGTGCTTGTCAGCTCTTTTTAAAGCCTCTGGGCCATCCTAGGCTTACCGGGAGTCTCAGTCTACATTTTCTGGATCCCTTAAGCATGCACATGAAGATAGAATACTTAAAAATATGACTTGGTTACACTATAATATTATAGATTAGAGGTCTAGTGTAGACAAACTGTAGGGTGCCTTAGAATCAAATAATTATGACCCCACAGAATTCTGCGGGGTCAAAAGTCCAACAGGCTGTTTGGACTTTTCGATATCTCTCATTCGAAAAGTCCAAACAGCTTTGCAAATAGTAAATTCATCTTTGCCCCCAACATTGCAAAGAAATGAGGAAAATGAGAAAGGGAGGCTGTTCCAGGGTCCCGGTTGGTGAACACTAGTTATGTGGTTCTGCAGAGGACTAAGTGTTACAGAGAGACTCATGAATTCTAAGCATCCAAGGTGCTTATGGGGGCAAAATTAACAGCTCCAGTGGCAGAAGCAAAGACTCGAGTCATGATTATAACAAGATGAGGTGAAGCTTGACATTTTTTTTTTTTTGAAAGCATGGCTTGAACTTTTCTGAAGGTCATGGGGTGTACATTTGCCTGAGGATCCCCAGAGATCATCCACGAGGGAAGGAATTGAAGAACCAAGACCCCTTTCCTGAGATTCAAAGTCATTGAAACTTATTAAGGTGAACTAAGGGTAGGTGTATGAGCATAGCCACAACCCAGGGACAAGAAAGATAGGGAAGCCCCTGAATAAAAACACTCTGGGGGAAGAACGACAGACAGGACTAACAAGAAGAGCAAAGGGATCTGTCCTCCAAGGGGCAGTGTGATTACATAACTGTGTGAATGAACCTACGATGGTGTCACTGGGAGATTGGCCAGGGTTGATGTGGACCCTTGCTGACTGAGGGTATTACCAAGGCATGCAGGGTGAGGGGTCATCCTCCTTCCCTTCTGGAAAACTGTTACCACCCAAAGAAAGATCTCTTAGCATTATGGCAGACCAGACGCAGAGGCTGGGCCACACCACTTCCAAGAAGCACTCTTATTGACTATGCAAGAGAACATTTTCTGATCCTCTGTTTTGCAGCCACCACTGGCTTCCATAGAGACACTGGTGGTCTGATAGCCAGTAAAAGTCAGAGTCTCTACCTCAAGGGGCACCCCTAGGAGAGGGGTGGGTTTTCCTGCTGAATTGGGTTGGAAGTTGGCTTGAGAATTGTATGCTGGGAGGCCAACTGATTGACAAGTTTCTTACCCTCAAACTGCAAAGTAGTTTAAGCTTTAAACTAATTCAACAAAGGAGGAGAGGGTGGTCATGATAGTTCAGGGCTTGGGCTCAGTGCTCAGTGTTACTTGGTAATAGCCACGTGTCCTTGAACACACAGCTTAAGCCATCTCAGCTCCATTTCCTCATCTATTATTGCCCTTGAATGGGGATAATAACAATAATCTATATCATAGGGTCGTTACAAGAATTAAATGAGATAATGCATGTCAAGTGCCTGGTTAAACAAACAAACATACAAAAGCCCAAACAGGCACCAGGGCCTTTTCATGGGATGTGGCTACAGCAAGCTGTGTGCAGGCAATGGCGTGCGCTATCCTTAGCCACCCTGAGCGATCATTCTGAGAAACAGTGAGGAGTGATTTCTCATCATGATGAGGAGAAAAAGGCAAGTAAGTTTGGGACAGGCCCAGAATATTCACAAGAAGAATTTGGGTGACATGTGGATTTAGACAAGAATCCAAACATCCCAACCCCTAACAGGTGTGCCATTTTTGGTGCAATTTTTGACCTTCCCTAATGATTTTCAGTTTTGTAAAAGAAGAGTCTCTATTCTAGTTTCTCTGCACTTGTTTTTTTACCACCACCACCCCTTTCTCTCTTGAGAGTTCTATTTTTATTGCTTCATTACAGGTTTTGATTTAAATGATCATCTGAAAATAATTACAAGTGCTATTATTGATTTGTTTTGGTCTAGTACGCTTTCCTTAAGACACGAGGGTGCGCTTCTCTGAAATGCATCCCAGAGGTGAGCCGTGAGCAAGGCCTCTCAGGATGGCAGGGAAGACACATAAAACTCCAAATGTCAGGATTCTTCCTGACAGGCTTTGCTAGGCCTGAGTCCAAGATGAAGCTGAGAAAAATGAAAAGGGATTTGGCTGACAAAGCAGATGACAGGCAGAGAGAGCCAGTACCAGGGAACTGGCCAGTGGCAAAAGGGGAATTGGCAAGGCTCTGTGAAAACCCTCCGTGGAAAACCATAAACCCCAGCATGTCCGTCTGGCGCATCAGTCCTCAGAGGCAAATCATTTTTGCCTATGGAAGGTGCCTGCCAGGAAGCTGCCCCTCGGGGGGTGCCTTTGGAAGAGCCGATTGCGTCTGGACGTGAGCCCAACCCGAAGTGGATGGGGATGAGAAGAAAATGCCCACAATGGGGTCTCTAACGGCTGAGAGCTGGGGAGCTGGTCCAGTGGCTGACACTTGTGAGTCAGAACGATGGGAAAAAAGAAGTTGAGAAACGGAGGAAGAGGACACTGGGTGGGAGGAGGTGGGAAACAGCTTGATTTCTTCAGTCGGAGACTGCCAGGGCCTGTCTCCTTCTGTGACGGGTCCCCACTTGGGATTACTCATCCACCCTGTTGAAACTCAAGCCTGTCTTCCTCCAGGTGAATAATCCACTTCTCTAGGTCTCCCGAATAAGCACTTGCACTGTGAGAAATCTCTTTCAGAAATAAAATGAGTGTGTGTGTGTGTGTGTGTGCGCGCGTGCATGTGACCTTGACAGTGGCAGAACTGCTCCCAGGAGGCCTGGCTGACCGCTTCAGGGAGAAGTCACAGTCCCCACCTCTCTGCCCTCCTGAGCCTTCTCTGAGGACCCACCCGTGTTCTCTTGGCCTAGTGCTGTTCCTTCTGTGCCCAGGCTATCGGGAATTCTCCTCTGGCCTCCTCCCGCTCACATCTTGCCCTCCAGAGACCCATATTTTCACCATCTCCCCACCAAGATTTGCTTAACATATATTTCCTTTCCATAGAGAACTGGCAGGAAAAAGTTTGTTTAAAAATTCATGCTGAGGTGTTAATACCTAGGAATAATTGTCTCTATTTTGATAGATTTAGAGGTACAAGTAGTTTTTGGTTATGTGGATGAATTATATAGTGATGTCTGGGATTTTAGTGTACCTAGCACTGAATCGTGTACAAGGCACCTGGTAATAGTTTTTCTATGCCTCTGCATACCCATATAAGTGAGAACATGTGGCATTTGTTTTTGTTCCTGAGTCATTTCACTTAGGATAAAATGGCCTCTGATTCCATCCAAGTTGCTTCAAAAGTCATGATTTCATTCTTTGTTAGCTGAGTAGGACTCCAGGGGGTGTGGGTGTGTGTACACCTACCACATTTTCTTAACCTTTTCATTGGTTGATACGCCACCTTTCATTGTTGATTCCACCTTTGTGATTGTGAATTGTGCTGCAACTAACATCCTGATACAGATGTATTTTTTATATAATGATTTCTTTTCCTTTGGTTGGATAACAGTGGAGGGATTGCTGGATCAAATGGAAGGTTGACTTTTAGTTCTTTGAGAAACTTCCATACCATTCTCATAGAGCTTGTACTAATTGCCATTCCCACCAACAGTATCCAAACTTCCCTTTTCACCAAACCCACACCAATATCTATTGTTTTTTGACTTTTTAGTAATGGCAATTCTGACAGGGGTAAGGTAGTATCTTATTGTTGATTTCATTTGCATTTCCCTGATGATTAGTGATGCTGAATATTTTTTCATATGTTTGTTGTTCATTTGAATCTCTTCTTTTGAACATTGTCTCAATAGCTAGTAATAATTGAGGGTGATAGGATCTATCAGAGGATCATGCCCTGACCCTGTCATCCCCAACCTTTTTCATGTCTGGCACACATAGAAAATGGAAATCATGTTACCACACACTGTGACAAATAAAAGTGAGTGACAGTGGACCACAGGAGGCTCAGCCCCTCTACCGCCCCCACCACTGAGGGGTGAAGGGATAGAGATCTCCCAGCTTCTATAAACTTTTGTGCACAATGACTAGGAAGCTCTGTTTTAACCCAGTGGTTTTTAGAATAGTTTCAATGGGCCCTGGCAGTTTGCAGTTGTGCCTCAGAGAGAGAGAGAGGCCAGCTGATACATGTCTATGTCAGCATCTCTCTTTTTATCTGTTTTATTTATTAGACCACTGAATGAAGTTTTGTTAAAAAAGAGAGCGTTGGGACTTTAAGGAGTTAGGAAATTTCTACATCAAATTCAACAAATAAAATCTTCAATCAAAGATGCTTGCACAACCATAGTAGGGTCAGAAGGGGCACATCCTGATGACAGAGGGTTACTGGCACCCTCCCACCATACAGTGCAGGTGGCATAGCCCACCTCCTGGAGACTTTTGCTGGCCCTGCACAAATCTGTGCATAGCCTGCCTCTCTGGCCCTTGAGGTTTATTTCTTTAAAAAGTCTGATCCTTGAAAAATGATTATAACACCAGGTATAATCACCAGGTTTGTATCCATGAAACAAAAACACAATCACCATTCTTGCTTTTCTAACTTTCACATTTCATCTTGATTTATTTCTGCCGGTTTTTAGAAGCCACACAACATCTGGGTGATCAAAGCAGCAGTGAGAGAGAGATTAGCAAAACTAAATGCTGTGATAGGCATTGATTTATTTACTATTATTGTTATATTATTTTGTTCCTATTATTACATGTATTTCCACCACACCTTGCTTCAAAAAGGACTCAAGATGGGAAAGACTCATTGAATTGCATTCCACAGGAGAGATTTAATCTCAAAGTTTAGATTAATTGATGTTTGCTGGGTGATACCCTTTTAAAAGCTGTCAAAGTTTAATGTGAAATTATTCTAAGATTTCAGCTGTCTAATTTTAATTTTAAACCTTCCATTAAAATAAAGTATCCATGAACATTACAGTTTTATGCAAGTTTATCTGCACATGTGTACATGTGCGTGTGTTTAATTTATATTCCACCTTGTTCCATAAAGGCTCTGAGGCAGCAGGAACTATAATTTTGCATGTTCTGGAGAACGTCTAAACTGATGAAGACTTGCCCTCCAGCAGGTAGGTATTCCCCAGTTGGTGGCTGTCATTTGTCTGTTGCTCAGTAGAATGTTGGTAACACATTTGAAATATGCTTTTCCATCTTTGGAGGTTTTGATTGCCTTTCAGCAGCAGCAGAGAGTGGAGATTCCGGCTTGGATAGAAGAAAAGATTCACTTCTGTGACCCTTGCCTCAAATTCTTTTTGAAAGATTCTGAAAGTTTTGAAGAGACTCGTCTGATTTATTCTAGGCACAGCCGGGCCAGTGAAATTCCAGGTCTCAAAATAAGACATTTTACAAAGAACCCAATCCAGCTTTATTTTTCATAAATAAAATGCTGTGGGTTCCAGCAAAGAGAACCTGCCCTTGGTAGAGTCCTGAAAACAGAGCAGGAGGTCAGCTCATCAGGAGGCTTCTCTTGCTTCCAACTCTCTCACTCTGTTGCCTTTTCACTGTTCCCATATGTCATATTCTCTGTGTGGTATTTGGTTTTAAAATCCTTCAATAGAGACATTGTGAGGTAGTTGTATGCACATGTTAACTGTAATCTGTCTTCTAAGCGTGGGTGGCTAGCATTTACAACACGCTGTTTTCAGGATCCAGTCTCCAGAAGTGTTTAACCAGTAGATGAAGAAGCCTGGCCAGTCAACCTCTTCTAGGTTGGTCCCTTAGCCCTTAGATGTAATTAGCTGAACCACACCAGGAGGCTTATTGATTAACATAAGGGATGTTAAAAATAGTCTCTATGTGGTAAAATGAATAGTATTCATAACAGTGCATTGGTTAATAGTGTTATTATAGGAACCATCACCCATACTTGAATGAAGAATAATCATCTGCCAGCCCAGATTTCTGAATACAAATGGTGGAAGGCTGCCGTCTAGAACTCCAAGTTGGTTCTATGTTCCTGTGCTTCACAGAACACCATGTCCCTGACCTGACGCAAAGCTGACCACACCTGCTATGGGAATATGCTTGCCTGAAATTACCTTGAGCCGTTTGTAGGAAGTGCTGAACAGAAGGCTGAAAGGTAAAAGAGGGCCCAAAGGTAAAAGTGGGACTACCACACTGTTTTTGAGATGGCTTGTGAATAAAGGTCTCAGTATTGTCAGAATAAGGAACATACAGGCTCTCCCCTGTGCCCCCCCACCCCTGTTTATGGCAAATGGAGGCTACTGATGTTTAGCAGAGAAACATCAGTTAGGGTTGGGTTGGATGGATTGCTCCTATGCCATGAAAATTTCAAATTCATGCTTGAAAAGTTAAGGGGAAAATGTCACTTGCAAATACAGAAGATTTAGCTAAAGATGTTTTAGCTTAAGCAACTCTGCATTTTGTAAATATCCCTTAATTAATGAACTGTCTGGTGGGCCTTACTTATCCTTGAAGACCCTGTTTATTCTGACTTCTAGGATATTTTCTGGACCCTTTTAAATTCTGGGACTGTGAGGATTGCCTTCCTGAGCAATAGCGGTGCTCTTTCTGTGGCATTTTCTTGTAAAATGCTGGATTCTAAACTGGCTGGCATAGAAAAACCGGGCCGATGGAAGAGTGAAGGCTGGGTGAGTGCTCCCTCATCTGTGCTGGCTGTGACAGGCAGGCTGTGCCCAGGCCTGGGGAAGAGAACCTAAATTCATGCCTGCAGGATTTCTCTTCATATGGTTATCAAGTTCATCTTCAAAGACCCTATTGCCTTCCTGATTTTTTATTATTATTTGAATGAGAGTCACCCACTGACTAATTATTTCTGGGATATGTTAGGCCAAAGCCTGCCTTGGGGCAAGAGTTTGAACAAGATAATTGGGTCTGTTAGGAGAAACTGAGAGATCTCCTATGGAAGCATCAGAGTAGAAGGCAACACAAAATTTGTCTTCGGTACTGGTTTTTCTTTTATTTTCTGTTAAGAACTGTTTGGAACATTGGGAGACTTGGGAGATACCATTGGCCTAGAGTGGGTGCACATTCTCCTGTGGCTGCAGGGCGATGCAGCAGAGAGGCAGCACTTAGACATGGTCTCAGTGGGGCTGTGAACTATGGGGCTGTGCAGGCACCCGGGGCACCATCTCCTGTTTCTCACATAAAGATTAGTGCACATGCAAAGATAAGGAATATTTCCAAAGCAGCAAACCAGAGCAGACCAGCTTGAAAAATGAACAGACTGGTGTGTCCAAAGGAATCCAAGCCAGGCTTCACCAAATTCACACTGTGAACAAATGTTTATATAGGAGTCCCAGTGTATAGTGATAACTAGATAATAATAATGCTTAGATTCGATCCTCATTCCACATGTAGATTCAGACTTTTCTGCCATTTTGTTATTTCCATTAAATTTGGAGTTATAAAGCCATCCTATATTTATTTCAGAGAATGACCATCCATAACCCTCCCCAGATCATGGAAGTGACAGTTCCAGGGCTGCTAGCTGAACGGCTTTGAAGTGTTTTTCTCTGGGTCTACGTCTTGCCCCTCACTCACCAATTTTAACTCTATTCAGAGAATTCCTCTCATGGTCCTAATCCTGTTGGGGAGTAAATCATTAGTCACTTCAAATATTTCAAGCTGGGTTATCTCTGACATAAATTGGTTCTTCTTGCTATAATTCCTAGAAAATATTACAGTGCACAGTAGTGTTTCAGCCTTCCCTTGAATTGCTGTCTAGATGTGAGCTAGCACTGTGACCTAAATGTGAGCTACCACTTCCATAGCCTCAGATTCTGGGTGAGTCCATCAATTCCAAGCCTGTGAACAACCTAGGCCCTGCCCTTGATTTCTGCTGGTTCCCTGGGGCTTACATGCCAGGGCCCCTCCCACCTCTGGCTCCTGGTTCATATGTACTGTCTCTACATTAGCCTTTATGAACCCAGGAGGAATACTCGGTCCTTTGCTATTTTATATAAAGTAAATTCACTCTTTGAGCATTTCATGAATAGTACATGGCACTGAAGGTTCTGGATGCAAGAATGAGAGCAGGTGGGTGGGTCGTGCAATGTAGTTCAAGGTCCTCTTGGCTTTCTGTGTCCTCCCCCTGTTTTCTTTATTGTCCCTGGAAGCTCCATGATCTATCAGGCAAATCATCCCCATTTCTTTATCTCTAAGCCTCCTTCGAGGACCTCTGCAGAACAAAGTGTCTTTTGTTTGACAAAGTCTATGTTCCTTAGAAGATAGCTAGAATATAAATGACAACAAAAATTCTGCTGCATGCATTTATCAGTTGATGGAATTAAGTACAAATCTCTGCCTCTCCTGAAAGGCAGTCAATCAATATCCATATTTTAGGGAAAGAGCTAAATTGGAGTTAGTTATTAGAAATGGACATCTAGCAGCACCCTGCCTGAAGCACATGAAAAAGCCAGCAATCCATTTTGAATCTCAATTCATCTGAAGAGTGAAGATGTTACAATTATATGGAATCTATGCTGATTAAAGGAAATATTTGCACATGCACTCTGAAACATTAGGGCAGAGCTTCTCAGAACGCATTTAGTTACCCAATGCCTGAGGAGTGTGGCTAGCACTTAGTGGGAAGGACCAGGCATGCTGGGTGTCCCTCAGGGTAGGGAGACTTTGGATCAGTGGTTCTCAACCTTCCTAATGCCGCAATGTATTTTCATTGTTAAAAAGGGGTCGCGAACCACAGGCTGAGAACTGCTGCTTTGGATAATAAGGAAGAGCCAAATCATCAATAGTATTCCAGAGAAAAACCCACGCACTGGAACACAGTATAAACAAAAGGTATGTTACCTCTGACCTTATGCCTTTTACACAAAACCTATTAATTTATATGTGGTATAGATAATTGGATATTTTAGTCCAATCTTTGTTCCAAGGTGGTAGTTTCTCTGACATTCAGTGATGCTGCCAACGTTTTAATTACCATCTTGAGCTTCCTCCTATATAAGGAGTGTTTCCATTTAGGGTGTCTTTGTTTAACCTTTCAGTTGAAACTATATTTTACCCTCCAGAAAACAAAAAGAAGAAAGATAAATTATGAGATAAAAGCTGAGGGAGTTTTCCACGTGGTGAAGGCAGGCGGTATGAGGAGGCAGGTGATCTAGTGCGCCCTGGGCTTCAGACTTTGTCTTCCCCAAGCCAGTATCACCTGCCGTAAATAATTGTTGGACTAAAAACAGTTTTCAAGTATTTTTCCCCAGCCCTCCCTCTCAATAAGCGTAGTGGCCCTAAGTAGGGCCCAGGCCCCTAGACCCACAGACCTTCAGGAGCAAGACAGTTCTCTCCATCCTCCTGCTATCATTCAGGCCATGAAGCTATGGGGAAACCCATCACGTGCAGACCAGACTCCTGATCTGCTCTTCTGGCCATGGCAAAGCATGTGGCCACCTGTGTACCCTCTCCCTTTATCATCAGGGAGAGACTTAGGGCTGCTGCTCCTATCCCAGAGGTGAACCCCATCAGGGAGGGTGGGGTAGATCAGCATTAGCATGTGCACTAATCTCACCAATGCTGCATCCTTGGGGGTTAATGAGCTGTTTTGAAGATGCTTGATTAAGTCTTCTCCAAGATAATTTAGCACTTATGCAAAAGAGGTGGAAGCCTATCTCTGTGGGATTATAGGGGGATATAATTCAGATGAGGGTGGGAGAGCTTAGCTGAATGAGGTGATACAGAACCATAATCCAGTCAACAGTGAACCTGTAAGTTTTTGTGCTTAGATCACATCTCCGATTACTTTTGACAATGTCACTTCTCCTCTGAAACTTTCAATGACTCTCTGCTCATAGAAAAATTCCTTACTCTTTCATCCTATCTATCCAAAAATTCCTTATCCTTTTATCCTATCTATCCAAAATGTGGGTCCAACCTACTTTTCTAGTCTTCTCTTTTATAATTCTTTTCACAAATCTTATGCCCCAGCCCCCTTCAATTAAAAAAAAAAAAAAAAAAAAACCCAAGCACCTCCAGCTGGTTCTACCAGTAATTAATGAGTAGTATGACCTGGGCTAATCATTAATATCTTTAAGTCCCAGCAGCCTAGCTTGTCAAATCCAGGGCTGAGGTGTGGACTGATGAATTTTTCACAAGTTTCCCAGGTGGATTTAACACATCAGTGTTTGTGAACATCTGGACCTGGAACCGCCACACGTTACTCATACACTGCAATTCTCTGCCCAGTGTGTCTACTTACCAAACTAGCTTTTCCTGGAATGTGTCACTTTCCCTCCAGTTAACCCCTACAAACTTGTGTGTGCACACGTATGTGCACCCTGCAGACATACACATCATTCAACACTGCCTCCTCCAGAAAGTCCTGTCTGAGGATTCAGCTCACATCTCTAGTCTCTCGGCCTTCAAACACCTCTACCATAGCACTTACCACAATCTGCCTTGGTTTTTAGTGGGTCTTAACACAGCACTGTAGACTGTAAACATCTTGAGGGTACATATTCCTTCTCATTCATTTTTCATTTTCTGTATTATTTGGGGGAGTAGTTGGTTGAATTGCGTTAAATCGACTTGATGTGAATTAATTGAGAGATGTCTTGGTGAAGGTGGCAGTTGGAGGCTTTTGGGGAGATTACAGATGAGGACAGAGGGCTTGTATCTCTCTGACTATGGTGGAACCCTTACCAGTGACATTCCCTATCTGTCTCTATCCACATGTGATTACAGACTCAACTTAAGAAGAAGGGCTGCAGCTGTTGTTTGTCAAATTTGGACAATTTTGTATCTGTAATCTTGTAGCCAGAGCGGTTGAGCCGATATATTTAATGACTCACGCTAGACTGACTAAAGTCTGTCCCTGAGAAACGACAAGGGGAATCATTAATCTTTTCTAAAGTAAACAGAGAGTTATAACAGCTCTTTAATCTGAAGAGTAGAGATCCTGAGCTGGAACGCAGCACCCAGGGCCAGCCAAATTCCACGATGAGTGGAGAGTGCCAGATAATAATTGATTGTGGGATCATTTTCCCTCTGGTCTCTGGGGGGTGTTCATATGTTACCAACATTTAAAGAAGCCTTATCAAAGGCCAGCTTTCCAACTCCATGTGAAAGAAAGACTTGTCATCACCTGTGGCCATCATGATACTTTCTTTTCTAAGCCTGCTTTGAAGCCTTGGGTGCCTGCTAGGTAGCATTTTGCCTTAGGGTGCCTACCGGGGTCCTATCCACGCACCCCATAAGCCTCCAAGCAACTAACCACCCCCAGCCATAGAAGTTCCTGTATCTCCCCAGGCCTGGACCGAGAGTTTCTTCTGTGCTTTCCTGGTACTCACTTATTTCCTAATCCCTGAAGTATAGCCAGTTTCCCCATCAAGGTCATCAGACATTGCATATCTCTGCTGCCAACCAGACCCAGCAGTCTCTCTTAACTGTGTCCTGCTGCGCCTCCCAGGGTGGCCATGCTGGCAGAGTCCCTTCCCCCCTCGACTTCCATCCTGATCCTCCTTTGCTTTCCAACTTTCTCTGATGCCTCTTCCTTGCCTGTCACTTAAATAACAGCATCCCTTCACTTCTTCCTCATTGGCCTCCTTTCTCCCTCTCTGTTCTCTTTCTTGAAAATGTCATGTAGTTCTACAGAACCCCTATGCCAAGGACTCTCAAACCTATGACCCTCTTCTAAGCTACAGACTCAGTTTTTGAATTCCCTATTGGACGTAATTTGGACATTTTATTGATATCTCACACTTGCCATTCCCAAATCTAATAGGTTATCACAGATCTGTCCCGCCCCAAACACTTCTTCAAATAAGCTCTAGTGCCTATGTTCCATTTTCCCACTTTCCTGCAGTAGCACCACAATCATCCCAAGCACCTGAACATGTGTGGCTCCCAGCCGCTTTCCCATGCTTTCTCTGACAGGCCATTATTTACTAAATTCTTAGAGTTAAGATCTATAGATTCTAGGTCTGAATTGCTTCCGCCAAGTCTCCTCTCCTGTCCACATCTGAAACCAGAACTCAGGCTTTTTTTTTTTTTTTTTTTTTTGGTCTCATAATAGCTTCATTTACTGGTGGTCCCACTTGAAACACTGTTCAATTCATCTAATTCTCGCAGAAGAATGTCCCTGCACCACCAATCTGAGCAGATCATGCCACTGCACAAAAGCTTTTTAAGACTGAATGTGCCTCCTCACATGCTGATTTCGTCAGAGAATCTCAAGCCTGGTATCTGAAGCCCATCACCATTAGACTCCCACATACTTTTCCAATCTCATTTCCCACTAGAGCCAAAGGGGACTACTCGCTGTCCCCTGTAAGCACACCCACTTTCGTGCCTCAGTGTCTTCAAATCATTCTCTCCTGCCCGTCTCCAGCTATCCCTCTTGTGCGACTTACCTCTTTCTGTCATGATCTTACCAAGGCCCAAGGCCCATCACCAAGTCATCTCTTTCCTGAAATTTTTTCTAATCTCTCCAACAGTCGGAAAGCTCACTTCCTTTGAACCTATATAATATCTTTCCTTATCTTTCATTGAGTTTTAGGCACTCTTATTTTATTTCCTCTATTAGGTGGGTAATCATCAACCTCCTTCACCCTCATGAAAGATGATAGGCACATAGTCTACACATTCTCGATCCAGCATAAAAATCATAACTTGATCTCTTTCCCAATCAAGAAAGCATATCCAAAGGCAAGGAAGATGACATTTAATCTATTCTTATTTATCTTAAAAAGCATGTGCACAGGAAAGGGTTAACTCAGAAGTCCTACATTGCTGAAATCCTTCATATTCTAAAGAAGGACTATATTCAGCACTGGTCCTTGGTCTAGGAAATACCTTGTGAGCTCTTGGAATATTCTGCATAAGGTGTTTTAGCATGCCTGAGGTCTTGGGCCACAATCTACCAGTACAAACAAATAACTTTATACTGACAGTGTGATTCATGGGTCAATGCCTGTTTTGCTCTGGGGAGCTAGAGACTAGGTAGCTGAGGTCAGTCACATCAGTGCTGAATGCCTGTGTAACTGTTCCCAGTAAACAGCCTAGGTACCAAGGCTGGGGTAGCTTCCCTGGTTGACAACACTTCAAGTGTGTTTTCAAATGTTACTCCTGGGAGATGAAACACTCCCCACATGATGCCGTCTCAAAGCTTACACCTGGTTTCTGCTGGACTTTGCCCCATGTGTCTTTCCTTCTGCTGATTTTAATGTGTACCCTTTCACACTATGAGACACAACTCTGAGTATGGCAGTTTCTGAGTTTTGCGAATCTTTCTAGCAAATCACTGAGCCTGACGGTAGTTTAGGGAACCCCTAACACAGCACATCATTCACAAATTCCAAAATCTGAACTTACACACTGCTGGCAACTAACCTCACCACTGAGTCTAACCCCCCAGGAGTCCTAACACAGGGGTTGTCCTTTGTGAGGGACAGGGATGTGTCTTTGTCATCTTTCCATCCCCTGCTATGGTTTGCACAGGGACTGACCCTTAGAAGGTTCTCCAGGAACATTCGGTTGTAAATATTAAAAGCAAGTTATTGAGAGAATATTAGAAAACATCCTTCTAGTTTGGGTATCTTTTATAAGCTCAAGAAGCACCACAAGGCTAAACTGGAGTAATAAAGAAACAAATATACAGTGACTTAAATAAGTCAGACATTTGCTTGTTTTTCTCTTCAACCAATCCTGAAATAAACAGTCCAGGTTGGCAGGCAGTTTTATCCGCATGTGGTCATTCAAGAATCCAAGTGCCATCCTTGTGTTAGTCACACTCAGTACTCCTTAGGGTAGAGGTTAGCAGACTATAGCCTCAGGTCAAATCTGTCATGCCACCTGCTCTTAGAAATAAAATATTGTTGGAACACAGCCATGCTTACTTGTTTATGTATTACCTGTGGCTGTTTTTGTGCTCCCAGGCAGGGTTGACTAGTTATGACTGAAGTTTGGCCCACAAATTATTTTAATATTAAAATATTATTAAAATATTTATTAAAATATTTACTATCTGGCCCTTTACCTTAGAAGTTTTCTATGCCTATAAGAAGAAGGATAGGAGATACACACCCAATATTTTACAGTCAAGGCATAAAAATATTGCTTTCATTCATATCTCCTTAGATGAAGCTAATCATGTGACCTCACATAGCTGCAAGAGAGGCTAGACACAGTAGTCTTTAGCTCAGGAATCAGCAAACATTTTCTGTAAAAGACCAGATAATAAATATTTTCAGCTTTGAAGGCTGCATGGTGCCTGTCACAGTTACTCAGCTCTGTTGTCATAGCATAAATGCAGCCATAGACAGTATATAAATAAATGAGCATCACTGTGTTCTAACAGATCTGTATTTACAAAGACAGGCAGTGGGCCAGATTTGGCCAATGTTTGGCAACCCTTGTCCTAGCGGATGATTATCTTGAACTCTGGGGGTTCTATAATTAAAAGGAAGAAGAAGAAGAGAATGTCTACTGGGGGAAGGGATGTCAGTCTCTGACACAAATACTTTTTATTCCCAGTCAAGTTTTGAGAAAAGCTATTCTCATTTTTTATTTATTTGTTGGTATATGGCATGCTAACTCTAGTTGCAAAAGGGGTGTGTTGGAAAAATTGATCCATTTAGCATTTTTTAAGTGGTATTCAGCAGGCCTGAGTTCAACTCCATACTGAAGAAACCTAAAATCCCTTTCTGGTCAGCGTTTCTAGTGGTCTTTGGCTGATTCATTCTATTTTGCTGGTTAAAATCCAGGAAGTCCTTGATGACTCCATTCAGTCCACCTGTATGTACTGCACAGTCTTGAATGCTAAAATCCTGCATTTCCCATGCTGCCTTGTACCTAGGGTTCTGGATGAAAACTAATTTCCACCACTGGGTGCACTTGGACAAGGTCTGGACCACTGTGGTCAGACAGTAGCTGTCTCGCTGCTGCTACTTCTTCAGGCAAGCAGGTCATGGAGATGTGTCAGAGCACTGTGGCAGCTGGATTCAGCATTTTGTGATTTTTGTCACCAATGTTGTAGGTATCAGCAGATGGTTGCAACTTCCACATTGGGACCAGGAAACTTCTGTGGGCCCAGAAGCAGGCGGAGGCCATCTCAGCAGATGTCACCTGGCCACTGGAGGTGCAGCCTGGGGATATTCCAGATGGGAGCTCCAGAATTTAAGGATAGAAGTCACCAGAGATAATTCCCAGTTGGCAGGACCATAGTTGGCTTCCTTTCTTGTGTACATTTCCTGGCCACAAAAAAGACATAAATGTTTTTATCATGATTTTATACTCAAGAATATGTAAGAAGAGTAATTTGTTTCTACCGAAGTTCTGACCCTAATTTCCGCTCTCAGATCATCACTATCTCTCACCAATGATACCAGTTGCATACATATAGGGATGCCACATAACGTCTTTGGCCTCTAGTTTATCTATCTAATGACAGCATGAGAGGACCTTTCTAAGGGCGTGTTCTATTCTAAAATCCTGTGAGCTATTAATATAATTAAAACCAGAGATGGGCTCTGGTAATAGAAAAAGTTATGAGTTTTACAGAGTATTTTAAAAGGTTCCCTGATGTTTAAGCAATATTAGGATGGCAGAAATAATGACAGAGAATCTGTACATTTTCTTAGAGAAAGTCCGAAATCACTTTATTGGTTCTAAGTTGAGATACAGCGTTAGGTTGCTCTGCTTGCTGCTGCCAGTGTGTGCTGAGTTCCTCTCTGGGTGTTCCCTTATATGAGGGGTGACTGGCTCTTTATCTTGCTCTTTTTAAACACCACTTCTGGCCACTCTCCTCTCAGAGCCACCCAAGTTTGGCAAATAAGAACACCAAAAGGGAAGAGGGAGGGTCTGGCTTCTGGTCATGCCATGACGCGCTTGGTTCTCTGTATCTGCAGCCCAGTGATCCCATACCTGTGACCAGGTAGCACCCACCTCCAGGCTCAGTGCTGCCCTCCCTCAAAGGAGAAGAGCAATTCAAACCCAGGTGAATATAGCTTTGTTGATTCAGCATCTAGGAAGCTTTGATCCACTTGTCTCAGACACTAAACTTCAAAGAATGCAATAACCTGTCCAAGGTTGCCCACATATACCTGCTGGTGTCCTGATTTCCAGGGCCTCCTCACTATCCTAGGAAGTCCAAATCTTTTTTCATAATCTGAAACACATAGGAATGATAATAATTTACAACACTATGGGGAGGGAATGACCTCAAGCTGGGAACTGTGATGCTATCCCCCACCACATCCATTAACAGCAGTAAGTACAACTGAGGCTGTACCTTCTTATTTACCTGTACTAGTACTCGAGAGTGACCACAATATACCTACTAAGAACTTAGAAATAATTGAACTGATATTGCCCTCTACACATTACTTGGTAAGACCAATATATATTAGGCTGCAAGAGGGATATACAAACCATTTGAAAAAGACAGCATGTTGTCTGGAAAGTATAGTTGATTTTAACTTGACCAAAATCATAGAAAATATAACATGAACATGAATCATTGCCCTAGAACTCCAGGAAATGGGAGGAGGAATATTGGCTGAGACTGTTCAAGAATGGGAAGACTTAACTATTAATCTTTTTCTTTATCAAGACCATCCTGATGGTGAGATGGATATGCTTGGCCATCTCAGCCTGATGCTTTAATACTCATTCATCTGAATGTATCTTCATTCCATGCACACAAAACATCCTTCTTTTAATTTTGCTTCCCATGTAAGTCTTCCTTGGGGAGGAGGGCAAGGGAATGAACTCATAGGGACTTCCAAGATTTCTGGTCTCCACAATAGGGATGTCTCCTGATAAATCAGTGAGATGACTTCCAATATTACTTGGGTTCTCATGAAGTTTGTACAGGGAGAGAGAGCTGTGGAACAGGCCAAGGGGAACCTTCCTGTCCATGTGATGACTATATATTTTATGTTAATTAATCTTTTGACATTCTTGGATCTCTTGTAAACTAACATTTATTTTTATTGGCATGGAGCACTTACCACCTGATCTAGGCACTGCCAATAGGGAGATTCTGAGTCTGAGGAAGTGAGTGGACACTTATGTGAGGGAACCTAATTGAGGGTCTGTAATTTGTGGTCGTGCCCAGCTCCAACAGGCCCTTCCTTAGACCACAACTCCATCTGTCTCTTTTTGTTGTTGTTGTTATTAGAGACAGAGTCTCACTTTATTGCCCTTCGTAAAGTGCAATGGCATCACAGCTCACAGCAACCTCCAACTCCTGGGCTTAGGTGACTCTCTTGCCTCAGCCTCCTGAGTAGCTGGGACTACAGGTGCCCGCCAGAACTCCTGGCTATTTTTTTGTTGCAGTTTTGCCGGGGCCAGGTTTGAACCTGCCACCCTCGGTATATGAGGCTACCCACTGAGCCACAGGCACCATCCCCATCTATCTCTTAATTGCTGCATAATTCAGATCTCTTTCAGAAATGAGATGTAATCTTGACAAACATGACTGTGGTGGGTAGTTCTAGTTTCCATATTCAGATGACTCTGAAAAAATTATATTTATTTATTCAACAAATCTGGTTTACCCCAGATATCTATAGCCAGATAAAAAGAAAATATGAGAATTTTTCCTGTGACATTGTGCCTTGCAAGTTATTCATCCAGTACTAGAAAACTGAGCTTTTTTATTTTTTATTTTTTAACTGTAGCAACTCTGTATCCTCTGAAGCCATGCTTCTCAATCTTTAATGTACATCTGAGCTGCTTGGAGATCTTTGTTAAAATGCAGGTTCTGATGCAGCGGGTCTGGCCATGGCCTAAGATTATCCATTTTTAAAAGTCTCCTGGTGATGCCAGTACTGCTGAGAGACCACACTTGGAGTAGCAAGACTCTGGGGAAAACGCGTAGGCAGACTAGCTGGTCACTACATGCTGGGATGGGAAAGGCAGAAGTCAAGGCCCCTGGCCCTCTACAAAGTGTTAATTCTGAGATCTGTCATTCCACCATCATAGTTTTATGCCTTTGACTCCAGGAAATTTTTCTGGTCCCAGGAGTTCTTTCCTAAAATGAAAATATTCTTTGATGAAATCATGCATTCAGTCCAGCTAATACCATGATCTACTACAGCAATGCCTTAGAAAGAATCCTAGAAATGAGGATAGCCTCTGGGTTCTCCAGAAGGTTGCAGAAAGGGATACTGTTCAGAAAGAAGGGATATTGAATAGGAATGCTTTCAGTTGCCAGGAACAGGAAACTTAATTAAGAGTGATTTAAGCAATAAAGATATTTACTCACCTAATAAGAAGTCTCTAGTCTGGATCTAGGGCTCTACAGTATTATCAAGACCCCAGGCTCTTTCTCCCCACTCTACCCCAGATTTTCTATTTGCATTGACTGCCTTTTTATCCTTGTGCTTATTGCCTCATGACTCTGAAATGGCTGCTACAGTTTCAGGCATCACTTCCACACTGAAAATGGAAGGAAAAGGAAGTAGCCTTATAAGCCACATCTGTGTCTTTAACAGGGAAGGGAAATCCTTAGCAGAAGCATCAAGCAGGCTTTTCCTTGCGTCTGATTGATTGGAATTGGATCACTTTCCTTCCCTTAAACTAATTACTGGCAAAGAGGAACGAGGTTGCCTTGGGGTTAGAGGAAGGATCTGTTCTTTCCAATCACAAGGTGAATTCTTATTACAAAATCAAGGAGTGAAATATGGGGCAATGGCACTAAACAGATCATGAGAAGTGCCTGCCCCAAGAAGAAACCAGCTTGTGCTTGTGCAGGAGCCAGCAGAATATGCCCTGGGTCATTCGAGGTGTTGAGAGAGAAGACAGAGACCTGGGGAAAGATGCTCAGAAGTGATGGGTCTAGTTCTTTGAATAAAACAAAGCATCTAATATAAGCATTATCTAATTTAAATCACCAACAATCCTATAGGCAGGGATCATTTTCCACATTTTATAGATCAGAACATAAGGAGACCAAGAACCTTGTCCAAAGCTACATAGTTTGTACCATAAGTCCTCACTGGCCATTATCCATAGGTTCTTGGAAACTGTGACTTTAAGCAAAAAATATACAAGATAGGACAATTAAGTTCTTAAATTTATCCTAGAAGAAGTGCTGCATACCTCATTGCTGAATATCATCATGGTCACCTTCAAAGTACCCCTCCTTGGGAAGCTATGCACTCACACCAGCACCAAGTCCACCTTTTAAAGCAATTTTAGGACTTGTTTTCTGGAATGGCCATCAGAGCTGTTATCATACAAGGTCTGAGAATTAATTTCACACACTTGCCCTAGTAAAAGCGTGCACAAGGCACAGACATTTGTGCCTAGCTTCCCAAGGAGTGCACTTCAAAGGTGACCATAGCAGTATTCAGCAATGAGGTGTGCAGCACTTAATTGTCCAGCGTTGGACAGTAGGTCTTCAAATGACATAGGTTAGCTCAAAGTTATTTAGTTACAACATTGATGGAAAAAAGATTTTGTTGTACATCGTTTCACTTAAATTTGCAGTTTCCATGAACCTATCAACAACGTTCAGTGGGGATTCTCTATAATCAGAAGTTTGGGGATTCCGGTGGGCTGATTCCAAACCACTGTTCTCCCACTGGACACTTACTTGTCTATTCAGATGAGGATCTGAATGATGATGAGAACTGTGCCATGGAATGAGACATTTGTTTGAGGATTTTTCTTGGCTCTAAAAATCTTTACACCCTTTTCTTTGGAATCAGTTTCAAGCCAGCTAACTGGTCACCCCAGGGGTGAGGGGAGAAAATTGCTATATTGCTTTGTTGCAGTCACACATCAAACGTGGAATCCCAGATCCACATCATAAAATACATGTCTGTAACTCACAACACATCCTGTGTCTCCTCTCTCTCATCACCTCTGCTCTACCAGCCACTGTTACCATCCTCCTCTTACATAAATATTATAAGTTTATTGAGGGATATACAGAGCTTTAGAGCAGAAATGAAAATTCTCTAAGGCTGCATTACAAGTTTCAGCATTGTATTTGCCTTCCTTAATTTTTTAATAGTTTTTCTACACTGGGTTCCTATTCACTCCAAATATAAAAAGCTTTCCACTATCTCATTGGGTGTCTTGTCTGATGGGAATCCAACTCAGGCAATTACAGAATTATGGTGGGGGGCATCTTATTTGAGCCGGCTTGTCTAATAATTTGTTTCTGCCTCCATTGATTAAATTTGTTTTGAGTTGCCTCCAGCAATTAGGTATTCAAATCCTTAAGGCAAGAATCAGTGCTGTGAACTCCCAAGAGAAACAGATGTCTGGGAAACTCGTCCTATTCTTTTAACCTCTGGCCCCGTGGTTCTGCCTGGTGGGGAAATTAGTTGGCTTCTGTTATTGCTGCTGGTCTTCCTTGGCCGGCATGAACCTGGCTTGGGCTGTCCCTTTCCTGAGCTGCAGTGAGTGTTTAGATAGGATGAGAATGTCTCATTCCATGGCACAGTTCTCATCCATGCCCTTACAAGACTCTGGATAATTATCTAAACTCTACAGATGCTAGATTTGCACAGGCTTTTCTGAAGAAATAGAGAGCAGACACTCCCTTTTCTAAAGTGCTAGTATCAGGCAGAGCAAAAATAAGAATGGAAGCATGAGTGACAGGAGGTCAAGAGAGGAAGGACACCAGCTCCTACCACCTGCTAGAACAGGCCTAGACATTTCATTTCATCCTCACAAGCCTGGTGAGTAGGCATTAGTTTTTATAATTTTATATGGACACTGAGGCTCAGAGAGGCTGAGAGATTTGGCTAAAGTCATAGAGTTATAAATGGAAAATATGGGATGCAAATATTCTCTCTGAGTCCAGAGCTTCTTTCCATAACATTTAGATGGCACCTAGGACACTATGTTTGGAAAAGGCTTGGGAAATGGACAGATGCCAGGGTGCTACTTTGCTACAGACAGTACTCATGGGGGTAAAACCATTGTTGCAACATACTGTGGAAAACTGAGACATGGCAGTTTTAATCTTCTGCTTACAAACGTGAGATGAATGACAGGGGCCTAAGATGAGTCAAGATAACCCTGGAGAGCCTTCCCTGGCTGCCAATGAACTCCTTCTAAACAAGCTTCCCAGGCTCCAGCCTCTAGGAATTCCCTTCCCTTAGCATTTGAGTAGTTCAGTGTCCGACCAGTTAAGCCTCTGACCCAACTTCAGGCTTTGTCCTCCCATAAACAAACCAAGAACTGGAGCTTTGCTGGGCTGGGAACCGAGGCAGCCTAGGCCTTTCTGTCTGCCCCTCACATACCTGAGAGCATCCTTCTCTCTCTTTATTTTACTCCCTTTCAATTCCAACTTCTGACACTACATGGGTATAACTTTCAAGGGACTAGTGGCTATCGCACTATTCTCCTCCCCTATCCTATTACATGGGTCATTATGAAAATTTTGAGATACACGAAAATCAAGAAATGTAAAATATTCCCAGATAGAAACAAATGAAGCTCTCCCAGCAGCACCAAATAAGTGAAGCAAGTTGGAACCTGCATGAGCAAATCAGAAAGGATGCTGTTGACTGTGTTTCTTGGAAGTGAAATAATGAACTATATCACAGTCTGTCTCAAAACTTTCATAGTGACCTACAGATCTAGACTCAATCCACCAGACATGTACTTGCATTATATACCTATGAACATGTCTTCTATTCATAGGCTTGTACTCTTTACTGACCCTTCTCATGAGTTGGGCACTGTCCTGAGTTCACACACACATGCACAATCCAATTTTAGAGATTTATATTTTCTTGTATTTATATCAGCACCAGAAGTCTTAGGCCCTGTGACTGCTCAACACTCCACACAAGTCATTTGTGAATTCTCATTGGACACAATGAGGCTGAGGGTAGTGTACACGTAAGGTACAGAAAGTCAAGAACCCTCATTGTGATGTGCATCAAGGAAGCAGGACACGGGTCCTCAAGGCAGCAGTGGGAGTAACGGCAAAAGTAAGTGCTCTAAAGTTAGTGCCAGGTCCAGGTCCTAGGCCACTCCTGGCCCACTGCTGGGCTAGTGACAAACTCCTTATCCTCTCTGAGCTTGAGGACTCTCACCTTTTACGTAGGTACAGTAATCTCTACTTTACATTGCGTTGGAGGATTAAGTAGATAACCACTGTATGGCAGTTGTGACCATTACCATAACGATGGCTAGGTCAGGCCAGGTGATGAAGGGTAGCAGATCACTAGTGTCCTGGACCTGTGATTCTTTTCTACTTCCCCTATAAAACCCTACAAAGTGCAGATTTCCCTTAGGTCCCATGGCAAGTGGCCAGTATTCCTTTGGGGAGCAAAGCCCTACCAGCATAGTCAGTTGTTTGCCAGAGCCCTGAGTAAGATGTCACTTGAGACAGAGTGGACAGGAAGGTGGATCTCCTAGCGATTCAAACCCATTCACTATTCATGCTATCAGAGAGCACCATTTTCTATCCTCACCCTCTTTTCTTCCAAATCTTTCCAGTAAATGGCCTGTTGAGTGAGGAACAGCCCTGTGGGCCAAAACCAAACAGACTTGCAGTGGGAACTGAGCTTGAGGCACCATCTGCACTCCTCAGCTCCAGCCAAATGGGCTCCTCAGCATGGGAAGAGAGGGTCCAACAGCATTCGTACCCATGGCAAAGGAAGGAAAGAGTCTCCTGGCACGGAAAGAAAGACCCTCATGGAGATGGCACACCTTACCAGTGTGTGCCCTGCTGCCAACCTCCAACAATCTCAGGGAATCTTAATGCGATATCTGCTAAGGGTTTTCTGACATCTAGCCGGAAAATCTATCTCCTCCATACTTCACCCACACAAGCCATGTGTAGCTACTGGGACCAGCACGAGCCAGGCCTCCCAAGGGCCAGAAAGCACACACCGAAACAAAGCACTGCTGCTGAAAGTCACCACGGGGCCCAGGCGCCTTCTGCTCCCGCAATATGGGAAGCTCCAAATGTCCAGGTGGAAGGGGCTAGGCTACATTTCAAGGAGGGATAGTAACATCTGGAGCCCAAATCCTTTCTCTTCCACAAATGTGGGTGGGAACACATTTTCTGTCGTTCTCTGAATTTAAACAAAGAAGAATCTTAAGAATAAGACCAAGAATAAATGTTTCAAATGCATCCTTAAGACCATACAGAAGCCCCTGAAAATGAATGTTAGGCTTATTCCACATAAAAAGTACAAGTCATAAATGCTGCCTCCAAGGTAAACTAGCAAATATGGAATGCAAAATAGTAAGAGAAAGAACAAAATTCAGCCTCTACAAGTGGAAACTTTGCTCAAAATTATAGCAAAGTACACTGGTTTTAGGTTTATTTCATTAGTCCTTTTAAGAACTAAAAATAGAAACAATTGAACAAATCCAACTGAGAATTGTTCTGTCCTATAACTGTCCTAGATGCTTCGAAAAGGTCAATGCCATGAAAGATAAAAACAGGTGAAGGAATATTTTAGATTGAAGTGAAGTAAAGAAATAAGATAATTAAATACAATATTTAATTCTGTATTTGCTCCTGGATATTTTTTTAATCTACAAAGGACATTACGAGGGCCATTGGGGAAATTTGAATATAGGATGAACAATAGATAATATCCTTAACTAAAGATAATCCTTAAATTTCCCCAGTGCAATACTTAGATCGTGATTTTGCAATAGAATGTCCTTGTTTTTAGGGGAGACCACACTGGAATAGTTAAGTGTAAAATGCCACTACATCTGCAACAAACTTGCAAAATCTCAAATGGTTCAGCAAAATAGAATGATGATGTCGCTAAGGTCCTCAGCACAAACATACAGAAAGAGTTAAGCAAATGTGTAAAACATGAAGGTGAGTGTTCACTGCATTTGTCTTACAACTTAACATGTTTGAAATTTTGAAAATAATGTGTTTATTTTTTAAATAAAATGTGGAGGGAGAGGAAAGGAGAATTGTTACAGATTTTAAGTTACTTAACAGACACATCAAAGAAACACAATGTGTGGGACATGTCCGAACCCTGATTGGAATGAACTACCTATAAAAAGGATATTTCCAAGACAATCTGAGAACACTGAACATGTGTTAGGTATTAAACAATATGAAGGAATTCTTAATTCTATTGAGTGTGATTAATGGTACATGTGGTTATGAAAAAAAAGCCTCTATTTACAAGTAAAATGCTAAATTGTCTGGGATCTGCTCTAACATACTGGAGAAAAAAAATTTTTTTAATGAGTGAGATGAAACAAGAAAGACAGAACGTTAATTGGTGAAGGTAGGAGGTGGATAATATGGGAGTTCTTTGCACTATTAGCATTTCAACTTTGTATCTGAAAATTCTTCAGAATGAAAAGTTGTTTACAAAACAACAAATGCAGGGTGGCGCCTGTGGCTCAAGGAGTAGGGCACTGGCCCCATATACCAGGGGTCATGGGTTTAAGCCTGGCCCCAGCCAAAGCTGCCAAAAAAAAAAAAAAAACACATGCAGAGGGATGTGCTAGCAAATAAAACAATTCTTTCTGAGGGACATATATGGATTTATAAATTGCAGCCTTTATATCTTGCCCTTAGGAGCTCAAGGTCTGGCTTCCTTACATGTACACATTTCAAAACAAAAATACATAGAACCACAATTGGCCAAGTCCCATACCCTGAGGTGATGCTGTGATGAATAGTCACTTCCTATTTGCCAGCTGATTACTTAGCAGGCCAACAGCCTTCCAAGTTCAATATTTTTTTTAATTCACTTCATGTTAGAATTGCTCTATTCCTCATCCCCATCTCTTCTATCTCACCCACCACCAGTAACAAAAAATATAAATGTCACTCCCCAAAAAGCTACATCAAAGATATGTTGTACTCCTCTCTAGTTAAGGAAGAATTGAAGCATGGAGAGTGAGTTATGGACAAGCTCGCACTGAGTCTGTGGTTGGGCTGAGACCAGGACCTTGGACCTTAGACCTCTGCTCTAACCATTAGTCAACATGTCCTCCCTTGACCATCCAGAATGAAGGCGGCTCTAGTCTCTATAGTAACCGATCTGCCTAAAATAGGAATTATGTGGGGGAACAAAACATTTAAAGCCAATTGGATCCTTTCATACCCAAACAATGTCAATTTAAGGGCTGTTACCCAAGTTGTTGGTTCTTTGAATGGTCTCCCCCCATGTGCTCAGCTAAAGGAAGGGGAGTGGCTGTACCAAACATTCTGTACCATATAGAATCTAGCGTGCTTTTCCCCCTTTCCCTTCTTCAAACATTTCTTTATGTCCTAAAGTCATAAGCCTTTAAAACAAACTTTTGGTCAAGGCAGTTTTATGGCCACAAGACTGAAACAAAAGTGGAAGTCTGAGAATCCCTTATAGGCAAAGAAAGCCTCCAAGATGAAATGGGACTGAGTTCAAATCCCACACAGAAACCTGGCAACTTCATGCATCATTTTCCATTGATAAGGTAGGGCTTGGAATAATTTTCCTATCCAGTTAGCTCCCTGTGGGTCTTTGGGAAGGAAGTGGGACAGCATTTGGAACCAAAGCTAACTAATAAGGCACAAAACTGCAACGTACGATTGTCCAGCCCCTTGTGATGAGTGCCTGCCTCAGAATTTTAGGAAACATCTTAGTAGGATGTGCATAAAGTACATTGATTCAGGATCACAGTAACTAATATTCCTTCATCGTCATTATGATTATATATTGGACATAACTTTGGGGCTCCACACCAGCAAACATTCATCTGCTCTGCCTCTACTCTTTATCCCTTATTTTGGAACAGTTTTTGACAACCAAAATATTGCTAGGTATAGGGACCATTATTGCCTGGACCTATCAAGTTGCTGTTCGTATTTAATTTTCCCAAATAGGAAGAACATAATATTTATATTTTTATCCTTTTTTTCTATTTAAAAAACATTTACTCAATAGGAACATAGTGCTAAAAACATTTATTCAACAGGAACATAGTGCTAGGCCTAGAGTGTAGCTGCTCACGTGGATACAACTGCCTTCCACAAGTTCACAATGAAGTGTGACAGACGCATAAACCACTGAATTACAGCACAGCCAGGCTTGCCAGATTTAGCAAAGAAAAGCCAGCATGCTCAGCTCAATCTGAAATTCAGACAAATAATAACTGTTTAGCATAAATATGTTCCAAATATTGCATGAGAACTGTGTATACTAAAAGTGATTCATTATTTGTCTGAAATTCAAGTTTAACTGAGCATTCTATATTGTACCTGCAATCCTACTTTATACAGCACAGTTACTATCAATGAATATAAGTAGAAAGGGCACAAAGACCTCAACAATGACCTGCGCCCTTCACAGAGGAGGCGACCGACATGAAGACAGTGATAAAATAAGGAGCAATGTTTGCCAGGTAATGAAACCAGGCAGGAACTGCATCTCCCAGTAATCTGAAAAATAAACCAGGTCAGAATATTTGGGAAATCGTGAAAAGCTTAGTTCAGCAGGAGCACAGGGCGCCATTTGGCAAGTGGCTTGCGATCAGCTAAGGGGGTTGGAAACTTCTCAGCAGGTCCTGGGAGCCCTGAGAGGTTTTATGCAGGAGAGTAACAGGGTCAGACTTGTTTTTAAGAGTGAGAACTCCGGAGGGGGAATGAACTATAGGAAAAGGAGAAGGTTGAGATGAGCAGTTAGGAGTCTGTTACAGTAATTCAGGGAGAGTTCCTGATAAGAACTGAAACTAAGCCAATGGCTCTGGAGATAAGAGAAGAAGCCAAATTTGAGAGATGATTACTCAGACTTGTCATAACTGTTGATGGGCAAGGCGTTTGGCAGAGACAAGCACGGCTCTGAGATGTCTAGCTTGGGAGATTGGGAGAATAACGATGCCATATTTGGCCATGAACAGCATACTGTAGTGTGTATACTCTCTAACTCCATCTAGAATTTAGCAGCATTTAGTGAACGCAACCAGGGGTCCTCAAACTTTTTAAACAAGGGGCCAATTCACTGTCCCTCAGACTGTTGGAGGGCCGAACTATAGTTAAAAAAAAAAAAAAAAAAGCTATGAACAAATTCCTATGCACACTGCACATATCTTATTTTGAAGTAAAAAAAACAAAACGGGAACAAATACCATCGCACCACCTCATGTGGCCTGCAGGCTGTAGTTTGAGGACCCCTGGAAGTGTCCTCATTAGGAATCTACTCTTCAGGGGCACTTAATTAGCAATTAGGCATCCCAATCAGGGACCAATAACCTTCAGGGGTGGTCACTTGGCACTTCAAAGAATTTGTCTAAATCCCGAGGCTCTGTTTCTAGGACTAGGCCAGGTTGGGAACATCACAACACCCATAGCCCTGGCCGGCAGAAGCTGACATGCCCAGAAATTGATCACCACTCTTAGGTCTCACATCCCACTGGTCATGCATCTTTTAACTTCATGAAGAACCTGACCCTCTTGCAGGACTGGTCCATTCTGCCTTCAAAATATCTTTGCACTTGTTTACATGGTTATAAATAAATACTAATTGATATATCTGCCAAAATTTCATCCAAGCCTCATTTTCATATTAACATACCCTACTCTAATAACAAGATTAAGAATAAAGAGACATGTAATCTCTACACAGGGATGATATATAATATAGGATAGACACTATTATGGGTATCAAAAGAACAGTAAGTATTTGCTAGGTGACCAAATTGGCTGAAGTTCATGCATTCAAGGCAAAGACCCCTGGAAATTGATTTCAAGTAGAAGTAAGGAGTCCCTTTAAAAGTCATGGCACACCCTGCCATGTGAGTTCTAGACCCATCAGAATATGCTATTTACTTCTGGTGGAGACTCCCCTTCCCCAGCCCTCAGTGAGTCAGATGTAATCAATGACGTTCAGCTGGAGAAACATGATCACATAGGACAACTTTCTTAAAAGTCTGGAAAGACTTAAAAAATGAAGTAAAATAAACTCAAGCATCCCGTCCCAAATGTCGGCTCCAAATAGAAGATTTTATTGTAAACCTTCCAGACGTTCCGACTCCACTGTTATTTTTGAAAAGACATTCCAATAACAGATGCCCCTTCGATTGGGGCATGGTTTGATAGAAAGCAGCAAGCGCAATTAAAAAAAAAATAAATAAAACTCTCTTGAGACACGTCAAAACAAATTAGCTGTGATGCTAAATTATTTCCTGTTGGAGTTAATGAATTTAACAAGATAAGTAAGTACGAAAAACAGCATTAGGAAGCAGGGACTAATCTCCTCCCAAATATGGAGCTCTTTCAGATGTTGGTAACAATACATTTGAACTGCATTTGTCTATTTTTATGTATCACAATGCCTTTGTTCTATATCTGTTTTTCAAAATGGCCTTTAAGATTTCTTTTTGATGTAAAGTCATTTGTACTATCATGACCGTTTTGAAAGCTAGTTAGACATCTGTAACTCAAGCATTTTGCTATTTTCATGTTCAGTTTCTACATTGAATGTAATGCCTCCAAGAAACAGATAAACAATAATTAAGGAAAAGGTTGAAGTTGTTGTTTAAATGGCACTGGGAAACTGTGAACCACACATTTAACCAGGTTTTCTTGATCTCAATCAGCATAAATAATTAAGACTTGACTGCATGTTAGAGACACGGTCCCTTCCCCCAGGAACTTACAATCTAAAATGAAATGTCGACAAAGACGGTTTTCTTAGTGTTTCCAATTATTACTCTCTTAGCTTATGCAATCAACTTCCTTAACGATTTAGGTAGGCACAGGCTCTTAAAGTCATCAGACTGGTTTCCAGTCCCAACTCCTTCACTATTACTTAATCACTTTATCTCTGTAGTCATTAGTTTCACTGTCTGAAAAATAAGGGAACAGTATACTTGATAATAAATATTCACTGAGCATTTAGTAAGTGCTAAGCTCTTTACTAAGAACTTCACACACATCATCTAATTGATGCTGACAATAACCTTATAAGGTATTATCTCTATTCCACAGATGTGAAACCAAGGTCAGAGAACTTAAGTAACTTTCCAAAGGCCACTCAGCAAACAAATGACTAAGCTGGCATTTGAATCTAGATCGATTCAAGTCCAAAAGCCACACCTGGTCTCAGCCACAATGCCTCCCACTCTGAGGTACCACCTTTGGGATCTCTTCCAGATCAAGTTCTCCAAGGACCTATGATGTTTTTAGAGAACTGTGATTTGCAAAAAAGGAGGAAATGCTTTGAGTGACAGGGAATATGATTTTTCAATGGACAGAAATATGGAACAGAGTGGGAGCAATAGAAAAAAAATTGCATTCTTGTATGCACATAATAAATTTGATGTGCCAGGAGGGATATTCAATAGGGACTTGGAAATTTAGATTAGAACAAGGGCCAAAAGTCAGAACTACAGATAAAGAACAAAATCCCTTGTAAAAAGGTAATGGTTGAAACTATGAAACTGGCTTTTGGCAAGAGATGCCATCTTCCAGTAATTCACCAAAATTGTAAACACAAAGGGAAGGAGGTGAGGCACCTGATACATGTTTTCTAGATGTTTTAGAAAACATGGGGTTGTTTGTTTTACCACATACATGAGAATCTATAAGAAAGGTGACATTGTAGACATCAAAGGAATAGGTACTATTCCAAAAGGCATGCCACACAATGTTACCGTGGCAAAACTGGAAGAGTCTACAATGTCACCCAGCAAGTTGTTGCCATTGTTGTAAACAAACAAGTTAAGGGCAGGATTCTTGCCAAGAGGATTAATGTTCCTATTGAGCATATTAAGCACTCTAAGAGCCTAGATGATTTCCTGAAGTGTGTGAAGGAAAATGATCCGAAAAAGAAAGAAGCCAAAGAGAAAGGTACCTGGGTTCAAGTGAAGCACCTGTCTGCTTTACCTAGAATAGCACACTCTGTGAGAACCAGTGCAAAGGGGGGTCAGGTGCTGGAACCCATTCCCTGTGAACTAATGGCACAATAGGCATAGTGTGCTTTGTGACAGCCAACGGAAAGGACCCTGAGCTGCTGGAACCTATTCCCTACGATTTCATGGCATAATAGGCGTAAAAACAAATAAAAGGCTACCGCAAAGAAAAAGAAGGGAAAGGAGGAGGATAAGCAAAGCGAGAAGGAGAAGAGGAGGAGGGAGGAGGAGGACGAGGAAGAGGAGGAGGAAGGGAGGTATCCTTGGGGTCAGAGAAAGACACATAGTGGCTTCTCAAGGCTGGTGCTTCTGAAGCAAAGTTAAGATGTCTGATGAGGGACTGGCCCACAACGCCAAGTGCTATTCTCCCTAAAGCCAAGAATATCAGATAAGAAGCCACAGGAATGGAGAATTTGGAGTCATGGGCAGTGCTCAGTGGGCAGATACAGTGTGTGAATACAGTGGTTAAAAATAGGGCTTCAAAGAACTGATCTGGAGGTGGTCAGTGCCTCTGAGCTGAGGCCCAGAGGTGAACCTGCACAGAGCCACAGACTGGTTAGTGACGGAGTGGGACCAGTACTTGGCTATGTTATCTCTGAACCCAGATTTTTCCTTCATACTGCACTACTGTCTTTCAAGTTTCTTTGAAATAATTGCTCCATTAGGCTTTGTGTGATATATAGAGGAAGAATGGCCGCCTTACACGTCTAACTTTCTGAGATTAATAGTTTCTTCATACATATGATTCTTAAGAACCTCATACTTAGTTTCACTGCCACCTACCTAGGGCCTGAATCCACGGTAAGAAGTTTATTCAATGCAAAAATCAATCAACACTAAATCAACGCAAGGCTACCAGATGGTTAGCCTTGAGATCCCTCTACTGACCTTCAACGGCCCTCCCACAGGCATGGTGCAATCTGTGCCGGATCATCCCCCCTCATGGATCTCTGGCCTCTTCCATGTCATATCCTGCTCTTCTACCTCGTGGACGCCATAAACCCCGACTGTCTTTTCCTTCTCATCAGCCTGCTATAGTCTGAACTTCATGGGTGACCACAGGTCCTCTTCTCTCACAGGTGCATTAGCTCCCTTGCACCACTTCCTTGCACCTGCCCAACAAATGTGCTCTGTCTTTGCTCTTTTCACACTGACTGCTAAGACCATAGCAGTCTGCCCATCAGTCCTCTCATTTGTCCATCGTGAACTCCTCATCTTCTCCAAGCCCCAGGTCAGTCTTCACATCACATGACCTCTCTCTCCTTCTCTTGCATGGTGTCTGGCTTCCTAAAGCACCAAGAAAAGTCAAGGTAATCAGGAAGCATCTCTTTCAATTTCCTCTCCCCTTCAGTATAAATAGATTCACATTCACACTTATCCTGTTTTCCTTTTCTCAAGTTTGTACAGCTGAGATCTTCCTCTTCTTGTTCAGAGAGGACCTCTGCCCTGAACCACATTCCTTTCTTTGTACCTCCTTCTGCTACACCCCCTAGCCTCTTCCTCTCTCCAGCATAATGTACCCCAGCTTGTAATTACGAGTGAGCTCCTCCAGGCATGAAACACCCACCTCTTGACCAGGTGTCCTTCTAGCTTCTATCAAACTCTTTTCCTTCCCTTCTCACTCAAAATTCTCAAAACTGTAGCTTACATTTATTATCTCTTCTTCCTTGTTGCCCATCATGCAGTCGCTGCAATCTGGCTTCTGCCCCCTTCTGCTGAAATGGGTCTCCCAGGCCACGAGAGACCTCCTCTGCCAACCTTCCCTCCTTGCTTCACCAACACCTCTGCTTGGTCTGTGTTGATAATGACTCACTCCTGCTCAAAACTCCCTCAACATCTGTGACCTACACTCTGTAGCCTCCATGAAGACTGAATTAGTGAACACCAAACTATTGCTCCTGGTGGGAAAACAGGGCTAGGTTTCTGCAAGCCTCTGGTTGCAATATTTTCATCAATCAATCAATGCATAACCTTTTTGTATGTGTGTTTCTGTTTAGAGACACATTATTTAATGCATATTCTCATGAGTAATTAATTGTGTGTAGTATTTCCTTATAATAAAGCACTCGCTGCTTTAACATTTTCTGATCTTGGGTAAGATCCTCCCCCATCCAGGTCAGAGTATGTCTGTTCAGAAAAATCATTTCTTGGGCCACTTTTTCACCTTGCCCCAGCCTTCAGGACTAGTGGCCTTAGACTGATGCTTTTATTAATTCACTGGATTGTCTCTCTCTTTCTCTAGCTCTCACCTCAAAACACACATGCACAGACTTAGCATCTCTCAACTCAAGTCAAATTATCAGAGCTTGTGTCTCATTATTATCCTACAAATCATCTTGACACATTTATTTATGCTTCTCCAGCTTTAATTTATAGGATGCTGTGTTTGGATTTCAACCTGACACATCGCATTTTCCTGAGAACCAAGATGGAATTGCATTAGCCAGAGGTGAATGTGAAGATTACTGTGGAGTCAGCAACAGCAGAAGTGTAGCCATGAGGGGAAGCTGAGCATCAGACAGACCTGGGTAGAGGGTGGCCGCCACTGCTGAGACCTCAGCCTAGGCACTTACTTTCTCTGACCCTCCATTTGCTCATCTGTAAAGTGGGAGTAAAGTAACTCAGAGGAATGAAGTTAGGATTAAACGGGTATTGCATGTAAATTCCCTGGCATATAATTAGGGCTCGGTTAATGCCACTTTTTCCCCCTTAGTCAGTTTTCAGGAGACTCTCTGGGCCTACTTGCCTGGAGCGGTTCCCTGGGCCCACTGGAGTACTGCTGGTATCAAGAGTGTCATACAGCACTGCAGGGAAGGAAATGCCCATGGCCCACATGTGGAGTGAGGGAGTTAGAAAAGGAGGCACAAGTTCTTGGAAAGGAAGGAAGGAGAAGAGATGCAGCAAGGGCAGTCTTTGGCATTGCACATGGGGTAGAGGGGCCATCACAAGGCAGTGTGGTGGGAAAGGACAGGCTGGGAGGAAAAGAAGACGCAGGCATGCGAGGCCACCAGCCAAGGCAGAGAAAGCAAATGACTGTCACCCCATGAGCCACTGTCCCTCTGCTCCCAGGGGGAGCCAAGCACCTCCTCAGATCCAGCTCTTAAGAAGATGACACTGTGGGGGAAGACCCGGGCAGCCCTTATCAGGGCTTAGGAACCCAGGCCAAGTAGAAGCCACGATGAGCTTATTCCCATGGCCCAGCTGCTGTACTGGAGTGTGGAGACAGATGGGGTGGGAGACAGCGACCAAAGACACAGGGAATCCAGCTGTGGGACCTGGCTGTCATGTGTGCCTAAATACCACAGCTTTGAACACAAGGGCCTAGATTCAGGTTAAAAAGAAAATGGACATGCCTCCTGAACAACAGTACTTGAACTTACTGTTACATGGCAAAGACTGCTTGGTGTAAATGTCAATTTTAAGGGTGCCTTTCCACCAAGTCAGCTCTCTGAAGGGGTCTGTAGCCTGGGGATCTGCAGCCCCTGGTTTAGCATAAGATGCAACTACATGAGGAAGATGGAGAACCCCAAGATCTATCCAGGCCCTCTCTTTTTTGGGTTTATAAAGCGAGAATTGGGGCCTTTAGGTCCATTCTTCAGGAGAAAGACCTCCTCCCCCCACCCCTCTGTCCTCCAGAGCAGCAGAATCTGACTCTTGTAATTACACTCTTGTCTCACTTGGTTTTAGTCCCATTCAGTCCCAACCCCTGTCCCCCCTTTGGCGAAATTCCTCTTCCTGATGAGTCAGAGATTAAAAATGCTTGGCATCCTTGATGAATAAATAGTATTTGTCCACAGTGACACTGGTCAGTGGCAAGCTGCTTTTGCTCTGTGATGAGGAGGCCTGAACAGACAACTTGTAAGTTGTCTGTCCAGGACTCTGGTCCTATGTGGGCACCAAACTCATGCACTTGGCCTTGCTTATATTCTATTCCAACTAGAGGAACCAACTTGTCCAGATGCAAGGGGGGAAGGAAGAAGGAAAAAAGAAGGGAAGACGGGAGGGCAAGAAAATATGTGCTGCTTTTGCACAAATCTCCCATTTGCTCATACCTGTGATGTAGATAGGATCAGTCCCACTTTACAGATGCAGAGAAATTAAGTCATTTGCCAAATTTGCAGGTGTTAGGAAGCTAGACTTGGAACTCCATTTTCTGAGCGGGAGCCTCTCATTCTCTTCAGCACATCCAGCCACTAACAGAAGTGAGCAAGCAACTGACTGAAACTGATTACCACTCTGCCTGCCTCCAGGCTTAGGGGATGGTCTGCCCCAGAGAGACTAGAAGCTGCAGTGGCATCACACAGCAACCTCAAACTCCTAGGTTCAAGTAGTCCTCCTATTTTAGCCCCTCAAGTAGCTGGGACTACAGGTGCCTGTTGAAAAATCAGGCTAATTTTTTTTCTATTTTTAGTAGCTATAGGATCTCACTCCTACTCAGGCTGGTCTCAAACTCCTGAGCCCAAGGTATCCACCCACCTTGACCTCCCAGAGTGCAAGGATTATAGGTGTGAGCCACCATGCCCAGCCCAAAGTCAACATTTTACAGATAGGCTGACCAAGGCTCAGAGAAGCAAAGACACTTCCTCAAGGCCACACAGCCAGTGAGTGACAGAACGAGGGCCAGAATCCATGTTCCTGATATTTAGTTAGTTACTCACAGATACTCACTGAGTGCTCAGTATCTGCTAGGCACCTTACCCATGGTTGTTAGAAGCACACTGTGCTGCTCTTGCGGGGGGCCGTTCCCTGCTTCTGCATGTTTTCCATTCCCAGCCCCAAAGTCTAACCCCAAGGCCTCCAAGGCCACTCACCACAGCATTCCTGAAGACTTAGAAGAGGTGCTTTTGTATGCAGTCTTTTCCGCCAAGTCCCTGGAATGCATGTTCAGAGGACTTGCTGATTTATAGCCATGTTGCCTTTCAAAGAATTCCCTGGCCTGCGTTAAGTCAACAGATTTGAGAAAAGCCTTGTTAAGAGTGCTGTCACAGGAGCCAGTTGTTCCTTGTGTTAAGCAGGATGCTTTCTTTAACCCAGTCCCCGCTCAGGCCTGTGATAGCATACTTGGGTCTTACAAGTGTCCAGGCTCTGTGTGTAAGACTTGGAAACTCCCTGAATTATAAATGCATGAGGTGTCAGATCCAACCTTGCTGCTTCCTAAAACAGCCTTGAGCCCCTATTCTCCCATTTTTCACTTTCTGGTTTTTAACAGTGCTGAACTTCCTTAAAGGTTTTTGTGATCACATTGGCCTATTCTCTATTTTACACTCTTGTTATTCTGCTTGTCAAATGAAAGCAGTGGCCACATCCTGTTTCTACATGCTGACCTTTACAAAAAGAATTCATTCATTCATTTATCCATCCATCCATCCACCCTTCCATCCAATGCTCCTAGATCTGTCTTGGGAGCTAGGGATTCAGAAATAGACAAATAAAGATGGTGGTTTTCCAGCCCCTGTTCAGGACCATGCTGCTCATTCACCAGCTCCCAGGAGTGATGCTGGCTAACTATCCCCAACTAAATCCTCCATGAGAATTGCTCTTGGCCAAAGGGAGCTATGTTCCCCAAGGAAATGCCCCTTCCTAGAGATTGCTTACATCTAACGACTGGCTGATGTGGGGGATTAAAAAAGCCCAGTCCGCTATGTCTCAATTCAGTACATCCCTGAAGCACTACACCAGCTACAGAGATCCCCTGGGGACAGCAGAGACCTGCATCATAGCCCAAATCCCCTCACTCTCCTTGGCTCCTGTTCCTGAAACCCTTCCGGACCCCCCCACCCCCCACCCCACCCCCAGCAAGCCTCCTGGCACACAAATCCCCAACTCAGAATTTTGTTCCCAGGCTATTTGTTCTATGACACCTGCCATCATAAAGTTTATATACCAGAGGAGGGAGATAAAAAATAAACACAAAAAAATAGTAACACAGTATGTGAAAAGTGACATTGCTATGGGAAAAAATAGAGTGGGGTCAGGGGATCAGGGGTATGAAACGGGGACATGATTAATTTTCATTTTTGATGGAGTGATTGGAATAGGCCTCTCTGAGAAAGTGATATTTGGGCAAAGAACTTGAAATTAGCAAACTGAATGTCTCCCTAGAAGCTTAGCCAAATAAATGATTATTTCCTGAGGCTGAAATTAGCTTCTGAATCCATAATTGTTCCTGAATCAGTCAGAATTCTCCAAAGAAACAGAACCAATAGGATGTTTGTGTGTGCATGCATGTGTGTGTCTATGTCCATGTTCATGTGTAGAGTGTATACTTACACATGCACACATACACACACATTCAGATTGTTTTTAAGGCATTGGCGCATCTGGTTGTGGGGGCTGCAAGTCTCAAGTCTACACAGCAGGAAGGCAGCTGGAATTCTGAGGAACTGCTGCTGTAGTCATAAGACAGAATTTCTTCTTCTCTGAGGAAACTTAGTGTTTGCTCTTAAGGCTTCAACTGGTTAAATGAGGCCCAATCACATTATGAAGAATAATCTGCTTTAATTAAAATCTATGTTTGTGGATGTTCATCACATCTACAAAATACCTTCAATGCAGCACGAGGTAGTGTTTGATTCGGTCACGGGGTATTGCAGCCTGGCCACGTGGACACAGGAAACTCGCGTCCTAGCTGCTCTTCTCACCCACACACAGCTCTTCACTCCCAGCTTTGCCTTCCTCCTTCGCACTCCCCCAGACTGACACTCTGGGCATTTCACTCTCCCCGGCGCCTTGCGTGAAGCCCACTTTATACATGTAGTACCTGCTTGTTCTCTTGGAAACATGTGGGTTGCTAGTCTTCCAGTTTGTCCCAGAGAGAAAATAATTACACAAATCAAAAAATAAGAAGTTAAAAATGATAGCTGATGTTAATGAAAAGAAGTGCTCAGATGGGTAACAGGAAAGGTGCCCATGGTTCGTGGAATCAGATTTCAAAAGCGGATGAAACTTGGATTTGAAAAGATTGTTCATGTTTCTCATGTTCTTTCCCTGTGGAGAGAGCAGCCACTTGGGTACGTTTGTCAGAGCAGCATCACCAGTCTCTCTGTGCTGGGTGAATTTGAGCACTTTGATGCCAACTGCATACGCCTGGCAGGACACAGGCTCAGAGGATCTCTGCGTTTTAAGTGTGTTCCGTCTGAGGACCTGCTTTTACTCCATCAGGTTCAGTTTTGTCTGATAAGTACCTACAGCAGCATTGACCTCATTATCTTTAATATATCTAAACACTAAGTATTAACTAAGAGCATTAGTGCTAGCTCATGCTAAATGAGTGACTTGCAGACATAATGAGGATGGAAGCAGAGCCACACTTGCCATCAGATCATCCCTTTCCTGGACAATTTCATTATTTCTCATAAAGTTATACAATTATTCAACTTTAAGGCTGATCCCGAAGCTCCCTAAAAGCTTAGCCAAATAAATGATCATTTCCTGAGGCTGTGTGCAGTCTCTCTCACCTGTAGTCCCAGCACTTTGGGAAGCAGGAAGATGGCTTGAGGCTAGGAGTTTGAGGCCAGCCTGGGTAACAAACACAGCAAGACCTCATCTTTTACAAAAAATATTTTTAGGAATTATATGGGCATGCTGATATGCACCTGTATCCCAGCTACTTGGGAGGCTGAAGCAAGAGAATTGCTTAAGCCTGGGAGTTTGAGGCTGCTGTGCACTATGATCATGTACCTGACTCCAGCTTTAGCAACAGAGACAGAGTGGGACCTTTTAAAATAAAAATTGATAGTGTTCATTGAGGCTTTATATTGTCCTTACATGGAGCCCACTTCATATATGGAAACATGTGGGTTGGTAGTATATGAGGAAACACATGTAATATATGGAGGTGAAACACACAGATATGAAACTTGACTAATAACTCAAGGCAGTAAGTGTCCAAGCATAACCAGAAAATCTGCCTTATGAGAATTCAGGAGCAGGAGACAAAAGATTGCTGTGAACCGATGTGGGCAGAAAAGGCTTCACCATGGTAGGAGAATAGAACTCAGGCAGAGAAGAGGAAAGAGGGGCCTCCAGGTGGAAAGTAATTGCATGAACAAAGGTACAGCTGTGGGAATTCACATGTGCATTAAGATACAGGGTTCCCTCATTATCCCCAAGTCAAGTAGGTGGGAGCAACATACAAGATGAAGATGGTTTTCAAATGTAGAAAGTATGATAAAGTTTTCTTTCTAATTTATAAAATTATTTATATAAATTCTTCCAAAACTAAATAACATTTAAGTCTAAGATATAATGGATTGTGCTGGGCACAGTGGCTCATGCCTATAATCCCAGCACTCTGGGAGGGCAAGGCAGCTGGATTGCTTGAGCTCAGGAGTTGGAGACCAGCCTGAGCTAGAGCAAGACCTCCCCCCCTACTAAAAATAGAAAAAAATTACAAAATAATTACAAAATATTCTCTACATGTTGGCCACCTCTGTGTAAAATTTTATAATGAATATATTGTAAATAAAGGTACATTTAGCCATGATTTCTCATTTTTCCTTGTGTATAGTGACTTTAAGGATAGCTTCAAGGACAGCCTGTATCTTAAAACACTTAATTACAATGACAAAAATATATTGATAGTTTGGGAGCTAATAGAGCCTAAATACATTTTTCATTTTCTCTGCAGAAAATGCTACAAAACATTTCCTCACAGTAGACTCTGAATGTGTGTCTTCCCTCAATTTTGATAGATTGGCTAAGGTCAAAGTTAGTCTGTGGCTGTGAAAGAATGTTTTCTCTCAGGAAAGTTAACTTTATGGGTTTAAATCTGTGAGTTATAAAGCAAGTCCATGGCTTGAGCAAACATACCTTATTCAGAGGTTCCACGTGTGTCATGAAAGAGAAAGGTGGCCCGTGTTTAGCTTCTGAATTTTTGCTTTTAGAAACAATGAGCTGACGTTATGACCTTTCTAAGGAGGCTCACACTTTACCCTAGGCACAAAATTAGAAAAGGGGCAGAGGGCGTGTTCATGGCCACTTAGCATTACAATGCAACAGTTAAAACTTATGTCAGAAAATTTTATTTAATTTCTTGCTTGCTCTTTTTTGTTGTTCTGAATTTATTTTATTTTATTTTATTTTATTTTTTATCGTTAAATCATAGCTGTGTACATTAGTGCAATCAAGGGGTACAATGGTTGCTCTTGATAGGAAAGATATCTTCATGGGATTTTTGACGAGAGTTGCTGCAATGATTCATACTGGAAGGTCCACTTGGCTAATGGGACACGGCTTCTTCTTCTCTTCACTAGATGCATTGTGGCCTGGACACAGAAGGTACTGAGTGATTTACTCTTAAACCTGCCTGGTAATTGTTGGTGTGCTCATAAGGTGTTCAGCAGCCAGCTTTCCAGAGGCGAAAAATCCCTCATTTTCAGTGTTTGTCCATTTTTGTGGCATAAATACTCTCACCATGGGCAATGTCAAATTGTGCTTTTCGAAGTCCATAATTTCTTCAATATTTGTCAGCTAGCATTCTATTGATACTATAAATACACATTTCTGTGTTCATTCGCTCATATCAGGATAGACTAATTGAGATCTACTTTAATCAATGGGATGTCATCAGATACTTTGGTTACTCGGATGCTCAGCATGAAGTCACTTAACTAGGTGGTAGGATGAGATTACACAATTGGCTCTCATGAACTTACATGAGCCGCCTCCAGCCTGGATGCCTATATACCTACAAACCAATTAGGCCCATCTACCCACCTAAGAATTGTCTCCAAACTGCCACTGACTTAAAGAAAAGTTCTGCATGGTAGCTGAGATAAGGCTTCAAGAAGTAGACTAGCATCATTGATCCAGATGTTGACATGTTTAACTCAGAGACGTAACTGTTCTGTGTCCGTGATCAACAGAGAGGTTCTTACTGGGAACAAGCGGGATAGGAAGAGAACAAGAGAAAGTATAAAATCAGTGAACTATTTTAAAGTCAAAACTGACCTTTGCAGTAAAGCCGATGTGATCAGCCAGCTCCCCTGTTTTCAGGGTTCGGCTCTGCATGGAGGGAAGTGCAATGAGAACCCAAAGGAGATCCAGCTGATTTCCATTAGGATCTGCAGCTTTGAACGTTGAAGGCACCAAGGGGCCGGAGGAGCCGGAGCCCCTCTGAGACATGGAGCACCCCTGACCCCCACTGGCTGCTGAGATGTGTTGCAATCTCAGGGTTGGTCCCCGCCCCTTTCCACAACCAGGTGCGACGGGTTTCACCTTGGCTGTACAGTCAGAACTTTCTACCTGGTGCCATCTATTTCTCATTCATTTCCTTCAAATTTTCTCTTTATTTCTCCCTTGAGGTGGTAGGTATTCCTACTGCATTCCACAGTGTATGGATTTTTAGTTTTCATTTGATCAGAAAATGAGCTAAGAGGTTTGAAGTTGTTGCCTGTTACATGATTTTCATTTCTCATTTTCTCACCCTTTTGCTGACAAACATGAGATGCTGTGTCTTTGTTGATAAGAAATCCCCCCACTACCAGCTTGGTGTCATCACATGCTCTCCTGTGGTCCACATGCTAGAGGAAGAGCACCAGCCACAGTGACAAAACAGGCACAGGTCAGGCCCTCACTGTCTGCAGGAAGCTGGGGCAGCTCCTGAAACGTGGGCTAGTGGACCACAAAGCCCAGTCTGTAATCAGGAAGCCCCACCCTCTGAGCACACCTGAGCGGCTGACTCATCCATTCATTTCGGTATTTCTCTGGCATCTCCCACCAAGGTACCTTGCTGCTCTGACTCATGAATTAGACTAGACTAAAACAAGCTGGGGAAGGACCTGCCTTCCAGAGGGCTTGCCCAAACCTGATTTAGCAGTCTGCCCTGATTTCCAACCTTGCTCTGAAAACATAACAGTTGTACATTATGAGCATTGCTCAAAGTTTTGTTTTGTTTTGTTTTGTTTTTTCAGTACTCTGCACTCAGTTAACTTCAATTTTGGATTAAGACCTGAATCCAGCTGCTAATCCTCTTTATGGAGGGAGATTCGTACCTCTCCTTCTAGCTTGGTCTCCTCTCCCCATTTAATGTCAGGAGTTGACTATGACCTCCCCCTTCCAAACAGGAATATTCTTGCCTCTTTCTACATCACTTTCCAATACAACATGCAGGGCTTCTTATTCTAAAGAACTGCTTTTTGCTTTTGTTTCTCAGGGCCAGCAGAGGGCCAGCAGAGGGACCAGGGTAACACTCAGACGGAGTGTGAGATTAGGCCACTTTGTTGTGGTGAAAGATCCCCTGACTCTCTAGAGAAGTGACATGTAACCCTAGGGTTTCCCAGCACGCATACAAAAGGCTTGAGAAATAGAGCTAAATCTCCAGAGACTGCAGGTACAATTATCTTTATTTGGGGCTGAGAGGAGCCTTGCATCACATCCACCCCTGGCAGGGAGAGAGAAAGCAGGTTACTGCTTCTTTTGAGAATCCTGAAAATGAAAAGGAGAAAAGCAGCAGACTCCTGGGCCTGAGCCATTGTTCAATGTTGACATCACAAATCTCCAGAGCCAGGGCTTGGGGAGAGGAGATATTTGGAAGATCATTGTGTTTCCTTGATTGATAAACTTTACAAATGCCCTAGTCTTTGTTGATGTTATTTTGTCACATTACATGTTTCTCCTTTTAAAAGTTTCTTCCCAATCCTATAGATAATGGCCAAGTTGTGTAGGAAATAAATTCTTTGTTTTAATAAAAATGTATATGACTGTCAGGAAGGCTACCCCATGAAGTTTGAATGAGCTGGTGTCTCTGATCAGAGAAATGTAGAGATTCATGGCATGTACAATGGCATCCTCAATCAGGGTCTATGTGCTAATCAGGGTCTTTGCTAAAAGTTAACTTGAGGATCAGTTTTGTTTCTAAATACCAGGTAAGACTTATCAAACTACAAAAAGTTGTGGTATAACCTACCATGTTTGGGAAGCATAAAAGGCAATTCAAGGACTTCAGAGAAATATAGAATTTGGTCCCTGAAAAGAAAAAGCTGACTGTCTCTCTAAGAAGATGCAACATAATCCAGAACAAAAAATAAAATAGTAAGTAATCTCCTTACTGATAAGACTAGTTATGACAATAACAAAGTGTATTAATCAGGCACTGTGCTCAATACTTTCAGTACAATATCTTGTTAAAGCCCCACAACATCCTTATGAAGTAGGTACTGTTACTTTGCCTATTTTAGGGATAAGAACACCAAGTCACAGAAAGTTTAAATAATTTGCCAGGATTTAAGTCTGGGCTTTCTGAATGCCACCAAGGCCATACTCTGAACTACCCAGTGATCTACAGTTCTTGGAAGAGCAAAGGGAGTTCAAAAGAGAGAGCTCAACCTGGGCTGGAGGGACCTCCATGGAAGAGGGATGCTGGAGTTGTAGATGTGGCTGAGGGGATAGAAGGTTAAGACCCTCCAGGGAAGGAGAGAGAGGGGGCCATACACTAGCTGAGAAGTGAGAACACACAGGGCATGCTGGGGTCCCAAGAGTAACCCTGCTGCCTGCTGCAGACCCTTTCTTTGTGAATATGACACATCAGACATGGCATCTAGGGAACCCAGAAGAGTAGCTAAAGTTGATACTGATACATTGAAGGTGGCAGAAAAGAATAATAAAAAGGTAATGTTGCTCAGATGAGAAAAGCAGTTTGGAGTCAGGTTACAGAAGGGCTTCCTCGAAAGCATCTTTAGAATCTGGGGGTGAAGAAGGTAGAACGGAAAGAAGGACAGACAATAAGTATCAATGATCTCCAAGTGAGGTGACAAAGGTGTGGATTTGAGCTGAGGGTAGGAAATTCCCGATGAGATGTCATCAGTATCATCTGGATAAATTCTAGCCCTAGACATTTATATTTTAATTCCAATCAGGAAATATCAAACACTACATATTTTACAACATTGGCCCAGTCACCTAAAAATAATAATAGCTATCTATGACAACTACTTTACTAAGTCCTTTTCATTCACATAAGTGGGCTTGAGAATTATCATCACCACCACTCCCACCACCATCATCATCATCACATTAGTGATGAGGAAAGTGACCTCCAAGAACAAAGGACTTGCTAAAACCTTCCCAAATAGGAAATGACCAAGCCAAAGCTCAAACCCAGATCATCTTACTCCAGTTGTTCACAAGTGAATTCTGCAGGCATCAACTAAGCAGTCACACACAGCAAGCTTGTGCTAGGTGCCAATGCACAAAGAGAAATAATTCATACATACCATTTTAGGGAGCTCATGGGGATTTTATGGATCATTACAGCAGTGGTAATAACTACGGGTGCCAATACCTTTCCTAAGTATCTCCCCATTTGTAACTGGGATGAGTGTATATGAAATATCTGACAATACTTTTTAAAAGTACAACGCCAATTCAAATGTAGTTTATCTGATCTTGCACTTCCTGCATGAGAGTAGCTGAAAAGGGCTAGCTGCCCATCCTACAGAGTGCCACTAAGAAGCAAAGCCGTGAATGAGTCTGATTTCTAGTTTGCCAAGAAGGTCGTTCTCCCCACTTTAGTCTCTTCCCAAGTAGGAGGCAAAAGCAGACTGATACAACGCTGCCACCTGCTGGAGATGAGCAGAACTAACCCGCAGTCCCAGGGAGTGCAGTAACTAGTGGGGGCCATCTGCCAGGGGTGGGGAACCTGCAGCCTCAGGGCCACGTGTGGCCTTCTGGACCCTTGAGTATGGCCTTTTGACTAAATTCACATTTTGCAGAACAAATCCTCTTAAATAAAAGAGTAAATAGACAGCTCTTTCCCTCACACCTTACAGTGTCAGCTGATGCCCTGAGACTGCTCCGGCCACCCCAATTTTTAATGAGGGAAGCCTGAGTGAAACTGAACACGAACCGACTTTCAGGAGAGAAAGTCACAAAGCATTTGCATGGAGTGGAGCCAGACAGACTTGAGCAGTAATCCCAATTTGGCCACTTACCGGATTACCACCATAAACATGGTATTCAATCTTTCTAAACCTCAGTTTCACCGTCTGTAAAATGAGATTCCTGGCAGCCAGAGATACGTTGAATGAAGAGAATGCACAAATCCCTTCTTGTTGGTAGGATATGTAAAGCACCTACCATGGTGCAGAGACACAGGGTCATAAATTAAGTGTAACATAGTTGATTTAAATAAACCAATCCTGAGGTTTAAATAAACCAATCCTGAGCTGAACGCCCTGCAGTCTGCTGAGCTAGCAAGGGCAAGTATGGAGTGCAGAACATTTTTGCAGAAAAACAGAACAAAACTTGCCCCAAATTTCTGTCCTCAGATTTGCATGAGCCAAGACCAATCTGGCCTCAACTCATCCAAGATTCAAGGTCAAAAAATAAATGAGGTGTCATCAGTCTGCGATAGGGCATATTCTCAACAGAGTGGGAGACGTACGGAAGAAGAGAGGCCCTTCCACTCATCTGACTGTGTAAACCTTGTATGTGAGTTTGTGACTTGTACATGAGACTCAAAGTTTTTTTTCAAAACAATTTTAGGAGGAATTTTCTTTCATTAGCAGTTTCTCCTGATACTATCCTTAGCCTAAGAATAATGACAACAGTAATAATATCTAACTGCGTGTGTGCTAGGTGCATACTGTAAATTATTGCATTTAATCTTTATAAAAACCATACAGGAGACACTACTATTAGCCAATGTTGCAGTTAAAGGAAATGAGGTTCAAGAAACTTATGGGTAGCATAAGACCAGAGGCTGTCTACCCAATGCGTCACTGGCTAAGCCCAAATTTTATTCAAGTCTCCACCCCTTCCCAAGTGGCTCTAGCTTGCATACAGATTGGGAGAAACATCACAGAAACTCCATTCTTGTTACTGGGGATTAGTTTAAGTGGGAACAAGTGACCTAAGTATGGGCATTAATTCATGAGATGAGGTCTGCTGGGTGGCTTCTGGGAAAGGGTTGCTGCATAATAAAAAGAGACACACAGGGGGTGGCACCTGTGGCTCGAAGGAGTAGAGCGCCAGCCCCGTATGCCAGAGGTGGCGGGTTCAAAATCCAGCCCCAGCCACAAACTGCAAAAAGAGAGAGAGAGAGACAGGAAGATAAGGGAGAAAAGAACAGGTATGGAGAGCAACAGTTACCTCTATCACCAAAGGCTTCCACTGGAGTTTTTCAAAAAGAGAAAGAATATCTGTTTCTCTAAAATTATGTGGATGATGTATCTTTAGAAGAATACCCCCAAACTCATCACCTCCTAAAAGGTGAGAAAGAGATTTTTGGTGTTTACCTTCTTATATCTTTTGAATTTTGGACCATTTACCTACATTTCTATGAAGGAAAGTCCTCAAATAAAGAAGAATAAAACCTTAATAGGAGCAAAAAGCATCTAAGTAGGAGTATACATGCCAGCAAAATCAAAGATTGAAGAAAAAAAAGAAGCAATTATATCTGTCAGGGAGCTGTTGTCACCACACTTCTCTTTTTTAATAATTGCAACTTTTGCTAATGCCAAATACAAATAAATATTAATCTTTTCTTTTCATGGATTTTAAATATCCATTGTGTTTTAAAAGAAAATAAAATAAGTTTTACTGCAAACTCTTAATGAGAAAATTCTCAAAGTGTGGCTTGGTCATTGTTAAAGTTTCTTTCATGAAACCTGTGTGGTCAAAACTTACCTTCGTAATAATACTAACACCTTGTTTACCTTTTCCACTTTTTCTGTTGAGGGTACATTCTTGTTTTCCAGAGGTCACATGATATGTGATAGCACAACAGTGGAAATAGATATGAAAAGCCAGCTGTCTACTAATGGAAGGTATTTCTCTAATTAAGACTTACCAGGTAGCAAAGAGATTTGTAAAACTTTTATGGAAACATAAAACAGTGTCATTCTTTGCTAACTTTCGTCTTGGGAAAAAATAAGTTTCTTTTCATTTGTGGCGAAAGCACAATTGTGCTAATGGGCTTAGAATTGTAGTTTAAAAAAATTAGTAAATTTTTGGTAACTATAGATCAATGATTTTCAATTTTACAGTGTGCTGTAAGAGGATCTTAAGTATGCTGTGAAAATTTTGAAAGACCATTAATTAAATTATTTTTGAAAGAAGTTTCAAAGCACAGTATGTTCTTTTTTCACTCTTTTTTGATGAACGTAATTTAAGTGTGCACAAGAAGTTTAACTATAGGTTTGCGTGTGCTGTGAGATAAAAACGATTGAAAAACACTGCTACGTATTGGTATAATGAATATATATCAAAGTTTCTTAGGATCCTCAATAATTTTTAAGACAATAAAAGAGGTGAGACTAAAACATTTGGGAATCTCTGTTCTAACCAACATGTGATGCTGTTTCTTCTTCCCCCACTTAGAAGTTACATCTTGAGTGACAGGATTTGTGTGCCTCGTCTTAGAGTCTTTCACGTCTCCTCTGGTTACGGGTGGCTTTAACTTTCAGCCACAGACTGCAAGCCTGCAGTTCCTTCATGCAAGCCCCACATTGAACTTCAGTAGAACCTGGGTTACCTGAAAGAGATATTGAGCCAGGCTCCAGCCTTGGGATATTACAGTCATGCACCTTCCGGCTACCCCAACTCTCTTCCCACAGAACCCCAGGGCCAGGTTTCAATGCTGGCCTCTCAGGAACCCTCACCCCATTTTCTCTGCCCACACTTTTACAAATGGGCCAAGCCACTGACCAAAACACAGATTATAGAGTAGCGTTTTTACATAGACAAATATTCACACCAGACTATTTAGACCTTCAGCAGGGACACACAAACCACATACTGGAATGGCACAGACTGGAATATTCCACATCAGTTTCCCCAAAGATCTCTATAATCTGAAAAATAGGAGAGGCCATCTGTGTTTATGCCTGGCCTCCCTGAAACTCAGTCTAACCCACCCAACACAATACCTGCCCCCATGGCAGCAGCTTTGGGAGCTGCAGTGGCATCCATGCATGCAGAAGGGGGTTCAGGAAGGGTCATCCCTTCTGCAGCTTTCATGGAGGATCTCGGGTGGGCAGATATGGCCACAGGGCCTTCTGCAAGAATTGCCAGTGCTAACTGCCAGCCAGTGGGAAGACAGTGATGAGCCTTGATGGAGAGGGGCTGGTACTTTGTCTATTCACATAATAGGGCCCTTCTTGCCTTGGGCCCAAGCAAGGGAGACACTAAGATGGGTAATTTTCTGAAACGTTATTCCCTTCAGAGCTCTGTCAGTGTTTACTGAGATGGGGGACAGTGTTGGGACAGGCTTCTTACCTTTATCGCTTTGTTTTGTGAGAAGGAAGAGGAAGAGAAGGAGATTTTTATGAAGCTCCTCAAGTCAAAGAAAAGAATGAGAACATTAAGATCTCTTGCAGCTATATATAAAATTCTATAACCTTATCATTTACCCTTTATGTTCCAGGAATCTATTATTTAAATTCCATGAGGAGATACTCTCCATCCAAGAGCATATCCCAAACCACCCCTCCACTGGCTAAGTTAGCAGATTTGAGGAATGCTGAAAGAATAGCCTGCCCCCAAATGGTATCACCACAGGTGTCCCATGGGGCCGGAAGCTCTCATCACTCACATCATACTACTGAGACAAAGAAAATAGGCCAGTGTAATCTGAAAGCACTCACATGAATGATCCACCTATTCTAGGATGGTTCTGTCCCAAGCCTTATAATATTAAACTTTCAGCATTGTACGTAAACCCTGTGTATTTTCAGGTTCCATTAATCACTTCCTTCTCTTAGTTCAGTGGTTTTCAACCTTCCTAATGCTGCAACCCTTTAATACAGTTCCTCATGTTGTGGTGACCTCAACCATAAAATTGTTTTCATTGCTATTACTTCATAACTGTAATTTTGCTACTGTTATGAATTGTAATGTAAATATTTGATATGCAGGATGTATTTAGGCAACCTCTGTGAAAGGGTTGTTCGGCCCCCAAAGGGGTCTCAACCCCCAGGTTGAGAACCACTATTTTAGTTCATGCCTCATCCCAGTATTGCAGATGAAATGTCACCCAGTGGGCCTGGGGAGGTGATGCCCTCAGCAGTTGAGAAGGCACTAGATGTTACTTTTTGCATCTCATCTGAAACCACCCAAAAGCCTAAGGAGACTTAGCTCTCCATGGAATAAACCAGGACCCGTGGAAAAAAGGAAATTAGAATCAGGCAGATACATCTGTCCCTCCTTTCATCCCTCCAAGGTGATTTCAGAAAAGTCCTATGTGCCAAATGAAGTCACATGATCTGTATTTCTTTACAGCTCATTGGAAAAGTAAAGCCAGTGGAGAATGAACAAGCTTCACATCTTTCCCGATTCACCTCTGTTAGTTTTCTTTCCTACTACCCTGGGCTTGCCTTTCTTAAGCCAAGTGTCGGATTTTTCCCTTAGGTTATACTAAGGCCAAGATAGCCCCTGTTAAGATCTTTGAGACTATCCAAACAAACAGCATCCCTCTTAGTAAGCAAGTTGAGAAAAAAAAAAAATATGTATAGGCCAAACAGCAACTTATTTACCAATAGAAGCAAAGTTCTAAGAGATAGTCTAGGTTGAGAATCAAATGCACCTGGTAAATGAGCCCACGGCTTGCGCACTCTGTGCCAGTGTTAGGTTGGGGGAGACCTTGCCATGTGTAGGGGATCTGCCCAAAGAGACTGGCAACAAGTAGGAGGAGGGAGAATCATGTTTTCTGTGGGCAACATGAGGGCAGAGTTGAACTACACATACACCACTATTCCTCCCAAATTTCTTCATCAGATGAGTCATTCCACCTCCTTAGAGACAAAGTGAGTAAAGGAATAGAGAAAGGCCCAGAGTTATCATGTGTGGCCCCCTCTAGAAGAAGGAAAAATATTAACGGGAAAGAAAAATTCCCACTGAGTAGTTTTCATTCCACATGTGCTGGCAGTGCGCCAGCTCCCAGTAATCTGTGCATTTCTCCCAGGCAGTGTCTGCTCTGATTTCCTGCTTTTGCTGCATTTTTATGTTCTCATATCTCCTCTTCCATGACTGGTATCTTCTGCTTATCCTGTGCCACCCCAAGTATGAAATAGTCATTTTCCCTGGAATTCCCCAAAGAAATCATGAAAATTGGGCCATTGAGTTTAGAAAAGTTACTAAAAATTAGAAGATAACAGCTCAACAAAGAAAACATTTTAAGCCTAGAAGGTGGCAAGACTTAGGATTCCAGCCATGATGAAATAGCTTGCATTGTGCTAATTCTTTCTTTAAAAGCAACTGTAAATGCTGCACAAAACACATAAGCAACTGTCTGCAGGTGTTGGAGACAAGCATAAACAAGACTAAAAGGAAACCTATGATGTGAGTTCCACATTGATTCCAGATATTTTTCTGAGGATAATCACAAACTGAAGATTAGGGATATATAAAATACAAGTCTTACTGGGCTGAGAAGTCAAAATTTGGAGCCGCCAAAGCAGCCAGGACATGGGGAGAAAAGTCCTGGAGAAACACGAAAGGACTTTTCGTGTCCTTTCAACAACACGAAAGGAACCTAAAAGTCTGCAAATGTATCCTCCTAAAGTTGGCAAACTCCTAAACTGGCACATATGAGGGGAAACTTAAAATAACAAAAAAGGAAAGGAATAAAGGAAGAAGGAAAGGAAGAGAGAGAGAGAGAGAGAAGAAATGCAGGATGCAGGGAGGGAGAGAGAGAAGAGATAGGGGAAAGGAAGGGGAGGGAAGGAAAGAAAGAGAGAAAACAGCAGCTAAGTGGCTAGAGAGCTGATCAAAGATTTCGGTAGAGAAGTAGAGGTCATAATTACAGATTTTCTAAGGTGGAGGAACCTAGCTTGGTAAATATTTCACGCTTTGAAATGAAATCTCAGAAGAGTCATGTTGGGGAGTAAAAGTCATTCACCAATAGTAAGAATCAGTCCATAGAAGTAGAGGAAACCTGAAGTAGACTAGCCCCAAAGTTCACAAGTTCTGGACTATCTGGCTGCCAGAAGAAAATTTAAATGTTGGAAGAAATAAGATTATATAATGCTTTTGCAATTTTTCACTTATGACATCTGGCATTTGATCAAAAATGACAATACATGCAAAAAAATTTGTTTAAAAAGGACCATATTACTGAAACTCAAGTGAGAAGTTACATTTTATAGAAACAGATTTATAGATGATTCAGAAATTGGCCTTAACTAACTGTGTGTTTTAAATAACTGTAATTAATATGTTCAAGAGAATGGAGGAAATAGTAGTCAAAACAGAAGAAAAGTTGGAGAGTTTTAGCAGGAAAATAAATTTATTTTTAAAAAGAAACAAATAGTTAAATTTGAAAAGCACAACAGGCTTTAATTGTGTAGACGAAACCTAATGGAAGGTGCACAAGCTCTGCACTAAAAACTACAGACTCTTTCTCTCTCTCTCTTTCTCTTTCCTTCTCTCTCTCTCTTTCCTTCTTCCTGTAAGAGAAGTTAAAAAAAAAAAAAAAAAGAAAGAAAAAGAAAAAGAAAAAAGACTTCAAAGATATAACATTCTTAGGACGTAAATTCTTTCAAATTGATCTATAAATGTAATCCAATTCTAATCAAAATCCCATTAGCTTTTTTGTTCGAAATTAAAAAGCTATTTGCAAAGTAAATGTAAAAGACTTACAATAAATAACTAAGCTAGATATCAAAGCTACCCAAAACTGTGACAACCTAAGACAGGATATGGAGAGGCTGCATGGTGGATTACATTCATAGTACCCAAAGATGGGTAAGATCACTCTGCGTTCAGTCAACCTAAGACAGGGACCAAACCATTGATGTTTGTATCCCCATGATGGGTAAGAC